>DF359667.1:0-35419 GCA_000787875.1 Solanum virginianum
ACCAAATTCATTTCACCAGGCAACTTCAACTCATAAGCTACCTTGCCAACCTTGTTTATCACCTAATAAGTACCAACACACCTTGGACTCAACTTCCTTTTTTTTTTACCAAAACGAACCACACCTTTCATTGGAGAAACTTTCAAATAGACCCAATCACCCACTTGGAATTCTAGGTCCCTTTTTCTTACATCAGCATGGGATTTTTGTCGAATTTAGGTTGTCCTAACCCTTTTCCTAATCATCCTAAGCTTTTCTAGAGCATCTATAACCACATCCGACCCTAATAAAGCTATCTCCCCAACCTCAAACCAACCTACCAGTGATCTACAATATCTTCCATAAAGAGCCTTAAAAGGAGTTATACCGATGCTAGAGTGATAGCTATTATTGTAGGCAAACTCAATCAATGGAAGATGGTAATCCCAACTACTTTTAAGCTCTAATGCACAAGCCCTAAGTATATCCTCAAGTTTTTGGATTGTTCTTTTCGCTTGGCCATCCATTTGAGGGTGGAAGGTCGTACTAAGGTGAACTTTGGTACCAAGACCCCTTTGAGAAGACCTCCAAAAGTGTGACGTAAATTGTGCACAATGATCCGATATAGTGGATAAAGGAACCCCATGTAACCTCACTAACTCATGGATGTACAATCTTGCATACTCTTCAGCCCCATATGTAGTCTTAACCGTTAGAAAGTGAGCCGACTTCGTCATCCTATCAACTACCAAGCATATGGAGTCAAAGCCTTTCCTAGTCTTGGGCAACCCAACCACAAAATCCATGTTCATTACTTCCCACTCCTAAGTGGGAATCTCTATGTCTTGGGTTAGGCCACCCAGCCTTTGGTGTTCGGTCTTGACTTGTTGACAACTATGGCAATCGAAAACAAATTTGGCAATGTCCCTTTTCATGCCTCCCCACCAAAATACATATCCCTCAAGTCCCTATACATTTTGGTGGAACCGGGGTGGATAGAGTAAGAAGAATTATGGGCCTCATCAAGAATTCTCTCCCTCAAACCATCAACACATGGCACACACAACCTACCTTAGTACCTAAGGTCCCCATCTCCCCCTTGGGAGAAAACCTCTATTGCCCTCTTTCACCAAGGCCTTCAATTCAATCAAGGAGGAGTCTAGATCTTGTTTTGCTATCACCTCATCAACTAAGGAAGATTTAGAACCATCAACAACAACTACATCATTACCCATATCTTCCAACCTAACTCCCAATCTAGCCAATCTATACACCTCCCTAGCCATCTCCCTATCACTACCATCACATGAGTTACGTTACCCATAGACATCAACTCAAAGCATCTGCAATAATATTTGCCTTACCCGGATGGTAATGCACACTCATATCATAGTCCTTAAGAAGTTCTAGCCACCTTTCTTGTCCCAAGTTGAGATCTTTTTGAATGAAGACATATTGGAGGCTCTTATGATCAGTGAAGACATCCACATGCACCCTATACAAATAATGATGTTATATCTTCAATACAAACACAATGGTGGCTAACTCTAGATCATGGGTAGGGTAATTCCTTTCATGCACTTTGAGTTGCCTAGAAGCGTAGGCTATAACCCTTTTTTTAGCACATAACCCAAACCAACACAAGATGCATTACAATATACAACAAAACCCTCAAGTCCATCTAGTCGAGACAATATAGGAGCAAACACAAGCCTATCTTTCAATGTTTGGAAGCTCTTCTCACATTGATCGGTCCACACAAACTTAACCTTCTTTTGAGTCAATTTTGTCATAGGAGAATGACACCACATGACCCAACAATGCAACCTCCTTCAACCAAAACTCATAATTGTCATATTTAGCATACAATCTCTCATCCCTCAATATTTGCAGCACAACTCTCAAATGGCCCATATGCTCCTCCCTACTATGTGAATAGATCAAAATAGTGCCCCAAGGTGATTGACTAGGTCTATAAATCCCTTTTCCAACAAATCTTTCAATTGCTCTTTTAACTCCTTCAACTCAGCTGGGGCCATAAGGTAAAGGAGAATAGAGATAGGATGAGTACCAGGAAGAAGATCTATGCCAAAGACTATCTCCTTTTTGGGAGGGACATCGAGCAGGTCATTTGGGAAGACATCAAGAAACTCATTTACAACGGGGACCGACTCAATGGAAGGGACCTTGGACACCACATCTTTAACCCTTACAACATGATACAAACACCCCCGAGAAATCAACTTATGGGCTTTAATGCATGAAACGAATCTACCCTTGACCACTACATCTTGACTTTCCCACTCAAGGATGAGTTTATTAGGAAATTGAAACTTGACCCTATGGGTTGTACAATCAATAGAAGCATAGTAGGCATGCAACTAACCCATCCTAAGAATGCCACTCAAGGATGGGTTCATTAGAAAATTAGAACTTAAATCTATGGGTTCTACAATCAATAGAAGCATAGTAGGCATGCAACCAATCCATCCCAAGAATGACATCAAAGTCTACCATGTCTAATTCAACAAGATCACAAGGCAACAACTTATTCAAAATGCAAATAGGACAACTCTTATAAACTTTCCTAGCACCAATAGAAGTAGACACTTCATATGACTCATGCAACAACTCGTGGACAACATGGAAATTTTTAGCGACAAAAGGAGTAACAAAGGAAAGAGTAGAGCATAAAATCGATTGTGCCTTGGGGTACCACCTTAAGGACCACCTCTTTCCAATGGGACTGCATTAGCACCCCCGGCCTTGCCATGGTTTCTTGGACAATCTACCTTCTTGTGAACAAGCTCCCCATATTCATAGCATACGTTAGACCCCTCAAACATGGGCCTCCATAGCTTCTTTCGCATTTAGGGCACACATCATTAGGAGCCATTCCACCCACACCTTGAGGCCTAGAAGGTTCATTGGAAAACCCCCTATTAGTAGTATAAAGAGGCCCTTAGCCTTGACGAAACTTAGCACCCTTTTGGAATTTACCCTCAAATCGGGCCCTCTTGGCCTCATCGCCCTTCTCTTCCTCAATTTCTCCTTTTCCATTACTTGACATATGTATCAACTGAGATAAGTCCATATCACTAATAAGCATGGCAGATCGGCATTCTTCACTCACCAAGTCGGAGACCCCCATCACAAATTTATTCATCCTTGATCTAGGATCGACCATCAAGTGAGGAGCATACTTGGAAAGTTGATTAAACTTGAGGGCATATTCCCTCACACTCATGCACCTTGTTTCAAGTTCAGAAACTCTATCAACTTTGCTTCCCTAAGCTCAAGAGAAAAAAACCAATTAAGGAAGGTCAATTTGAACTCCTCTCAAAGCACTACATTACCAACCCCCTTCTCACCCTTCCATTGTTCATACTAAATTTAGGCTACCCCTTTAAGTTGGTATGTTGCCAACTTGGTCTTGTCATTCGGCCCAACACCCATGAGATTCAAAATTTTGTAGACCTCATCAATGAACTCTTGTGGATCTTCATCCACCTTCGACCCATGGAAAACCGAAGGATTCATCCTCATAAAGTCTCTTACCCTAGCTCCAGGGGTTGTAGCATGAGGGTCTTGGGCGCTTTATTGGACTTGGTTGGCCACCACTTCGACAAGCATAGTAAGAGCATCCTGAAGCTCACCTTTGGTAGGTTGCTCCTCAGGAGTTTGGGCCCATCTTCCTCTATTGTTTGGCATGATCTAGCATAGCAAAGAACAATCATTAGGGGGGAATACTTACCATAACTCTATAACATGACTTAGAACATGAAGAAGGAAAACATTTTCTAAAATGGCTTATAGCCTCCTATTCATAGTCATGGTGCGCTTCACAACCATGAATAAGACTCTAATCGACGTGGTGTGTTGGACTCCAAGGATCTATCAATCTAGTGCTTTGATACCAAGTTTATCATGACCCAAGCCTAGGTCCTAGACGTGACACGATGAATGGAGAAACCAAAGGAGCCCTAATCAAGCCTCTTAACTTATTATTTTACATCATTGGTTGCTAAAGCATGTAGAAGACATAAAACATGCTCAAAGGGGCAAAGGGGCAAGTGATAGCTTGCCAAAAATATCAACATCAAGAGACAAGATGCCATAGCTCATATCATAAGTACACAACTTGTCCAACAAACACCTCTAAATACATACATACAGTGGGGGTCAAGACAAAATAACCGAGCTCACCCTTATAGTCAAAATAGAACATGAGAAAGTGTCTCAATACATAGATAATAGCAATATAGACTAAGGTCCCCGAAGTGGATGACTCACCAACTAGCTTTGAGTAGAACCGATCTAGCCATGTGGAGGACGATGATCAACTTGAGCACCACCTACATAATGATATCATGTAGGCAAGAGTCTGCGTTAGTACATTTGAATATACTAAGTATGTGGGATGCAATGCAACAATAGATAGACATCATACTTAAAATGCAAATATTAGACAATAGACATAGTGTAACAATATGATATGTATGTTTAATGCATAAGTAAAACATGCTTAAGTGGCTCATTCTCATATCGGATATCATATGTGTAGAAGAGACCAAGCTAGCTATTCAACGTATAAACCCCTTGGTGGTTGTGTGGTATAAACTCCTCACATGGTTAATGATAATCACACCTTATTAATACAGTGACGAAGTATAAACCCCTCGTATGGTTGATGGGTATAAACCCCCAACATGGTTACCCGGGATCTTGTCCCCCTGGATCAGGTAATGTCTAATGCAACACTTTATATATAATTTATCATATGCTCTAGTGCAACACTTCATATAGGAATAATCATATACATAAGCTCATTTCATTATCATAACATCATTCATATCATATTTTATGCTTTAGACCTTCATTTCCTCAAGAAACCCTAGCCAGACATTTTATAAACACTTGAGGGGTGTGAAATAGGTGTAAGGGACCATGTAATTTAGAGATGAAATCTTCCAAGAAAATTTATATTAAAACCATCAATCAACACCTTGCAACACTGCTAATACATTCACATCGAAACCCCTCATCAAATCCAATATTAGAACCAAGATTTGGAGCTCAAAACATGCTAAAACAACCAAACTTTCATGAACTAAAATCACTGTGCAGTAAATTTCTCAATATATAAAACCCACATGTAAGATCAACTATCAATTATGCAATATTAGTTAAAAAAAGGGCTTAGGCACCATGGATGAAAGGACCCAATGGTTCAACACCATGTACCTTAGCTTTGGAGAAACTCTTAGTGAAGATTAAAGATGACGGCTTGAAGCTAGAAGACAATCTTTAGTTCTGGATAAGGGTTTTGAGTCTTGAATTTTGGAGTGAAAATATGGCTTAGTATTTTGGGGAGTATTGGGAAATATTTTGGATGATATAGGGATGAAATTTGGCTAAGTATAGATAAAAAACATGTTTGGGAAAACTTGGGCCCAACACTTAGAATATTTTGACCACACAGGAAAAATACTGCCAGGAAAAACACACCTCTCCATGTCGTGAAGAGGACACGGAGGTAAACTTGTACATGAGAACGCCCTTGGCGCGTCGCGTTAGGAGCGTGAATTGCTCTCTGGAAATCATCACTTAATAATTTATAATTGCTAATATTTCGCTCTTAAATCAGGGTTAGACCCTCTCTCACCTAACTTTGACCCCCTAATCACAAATATAAAGTCAATTTTTCAAAATAACAAATGGATTTTTAGATATACGAAAATTAAAATTTCAGGCATTCCGAGGCACATTTTCGGGCACTTTTTTTGGGATTATTTTATTGGTTCAGTTTATCATTGTTCATTATCTTGGTTGGTTTTGTTGTAGTTTAAGGGTTTACAAACATGGTTTTGTCTTGATCTGAGTTTGATTTGCTACATTGTTGCAGTTCTCTATATGTTTGAGCTTTCATATATTCACTATTTCACTCGGTCAGTCGATGATGCCTACTGGGTACCTTTTTCTGGTACTCATCCCCAACTTTCTGTATCTTCCATGGTGCTAGTGTAGGTTTTAGCCATTGGCGTTGACTTTTGGGGGTTTAGAAAGCGTCAGGAGACTTTGGGTGAGCACCAACAACTCTGGCTACTTTGCAGTCTCTTTCCTTTTGTTATTTAATATTTATATATAAATGTATACTTGTATCTATTGTAGCTCTGTATAGTTGACTTCCAAGTTCTAGATAGGTTGTAGTTATTATATTACTGTAGCATTTATGTTTGTGACTAGAGAGATAGGCAAGGTACAATGGTATTGAGTAATTGACTTGCTTGTAGGTGGGATCTAATAGGCGTCATCATGACCGGGACCTGGTCATGACAAAAGGCTTATCCTATAGTCAAAGATAAAAGTTAACTCATGTTGTACAAAACTTTAATATAAATGAAATAGTGAGGGGGAAGAGTATGAATCGTGTGCCCTTTATCAGTCCAAGATGAATGTGAAATTCCTTGAAGTATTCTTATCCTAATGCCTTTGTAAATATGTCAGCTACTTGATCTTTAGTCTTGTAGAAAGTCATAATAATACGCCTTTTTTCAATATTATCTCGCAAAAAGTGATGGCATACGTCAATGTGCTTGGTTCGTTTATGATGCACCGAGTTTCTTGGCTATGTTCACAACACTAATGTTATCATATACACATTGTTAGTATGTATTCAATATTTATGCCATAGTCTTAGAGTTGTTTCTTAATCCATAAAAGTTGAGCATAATGAGAGGTTTCTATAATGTACTCAGCTTCAGCAGTGGATAGAGCCACTGAGTTTTGCTTTTTACTATCCCATGAGATAAGACATGGACCCAAGAAGTGATCCATTCTTGAAGTACTTTTTTGATCAACCAGGTACCCAGCATAGGCAACATCTGCAAACCCAGCAGTTCAAATGAAGACCCGACGGATACCATAGAACCAGGTTCTTGGTGCCTTTGAAATATTTTAAAACTTATTTTACTACCTTTATATGAGACTCATTTGGTTTTGATTGGAAACGTGCGCATATTCCCACACTGAATACTATGCCAGGCCTGTTAGTTGTTAGATGTAGTTGTGACTCAACCATCCCTCTATACTTGGTCTCTTCTATACTTATTCTCACTTCATCTGTGTCCAACTTGGTAGTTGTTGCTATGGGACTATCACTAATGTTAGCGTCCTGTATATTGAACTTGGTGAGAAGATCCTTGATGTACTTTTGTTGGTGGATGGACATTCGCTCAGGAGGCTGATTGATTTGAATTCCTAAGAAAAAGTTTAGCTGACCTATCATACTCATTTCAAACTCATTACCCATCCATGTAGCAAGATCAACTCCTAGTTTCTTGTCAAATCCCCCTAAAGATAATGTCATCTTTATACACCTGAACGATGAGCATGTGTTATCCCTTTTTCTTGAGAAATAGTGCATTGTCGATCTTGTCTCTAACATACTGATGACTTAATAGAAAGCTGGATAATCAATCATTCCATGCTCTAGGCGCCTGCTTTAACCCATATAGCACTTTGTCTAATTTGTGCACAAAGTTTGGATGCTCATGGTCTTCAAGCCCAGGGGGTTGTTTTACATACACTTCTTCTTGAAAGTACCCATTTAGAAAGACACTCTTCACATCCAGATGGTACAATTTGAATTCAATGTGAGCAGCGAACACAATTAGCATTCTTATGGCCTCTATCCTTGTAACTGGATGAAAGGTTTTGTCATAGTTAATTCCTTCTTCTTCATTGTATCCTTGAATTACTAGTCTTTCTTTGTTTCTGGTTATAACACCTTGTTCGTCCAACTTATTTCTGAATACCCACTTAGTGCCTATGATGGTGTGAGTTGAGGATAGGGAACTAGGTGCCAGACTTTGTTATGCTAAAATTGAATGAGCTCCTCCTATGTGGAAGTTATCCATTCATCATTCTGTAGGGCCTCTTTGACATTGTTACGCTCAGTTAGGGATATATATATATATATAAATATATACGAAGAAGGTACACATATTCTTAAGCTTAGATCTAGTAGCTATCCTAGAATCCAATGGAGTCAATAGATGTTGCAGTGAATGGGAGCTCTTATGTGTCTAGATATATCCTTGATCATCTTTCACAGTTTTGGTATGAGGCTACATTGAGGGTCCAGCTTCACTTGGTATGATTTACCATACTGGTTCTCGAGAATTTCTAGGCTCTTCTCTGCTTGGGGTTTGAGATACCTATCGGGAACGTGAACCAATAGGGTTCTGATCATTATTATCATCATTTGTTGCTCTATTATAATTCGTCAGACTAAGCACCTGCACCTATTCCTGCAAAACCTTCTCAGCCATTGAGTTAGCTTCATCAAATATAGCATGTGCACTTTCTTCAACACATTTGGTTCTTTTATTGAATACTTTATAATCTTTTCTCTGACAGGAATAGCCCAGAAAGATTCCCTCATCACTTTTAGCATCAAACTTTTCTGGAGTATCTTTTCCATTATTGCGCACATAACACACACACCCAAAGGCTCTGAGATATTTTAGTTTGGGTTTTATGCCTTTAAGTAACTCATAAGGTGTTTTGTTAGACTAGTAGAATCATATATCAATTTATTAAGTAGCAAGCAATGTTCACAGCTTGGCCCAATAGCTCTGTGAGAGACTATTGGTAATAAATATAGTTTTTGCCATGTCTTCTAGAGTTCTATTATTCCGTTCTACGATGCTATTTTGTTATGGTGTTCTAGAAGCATATAAGTTGTGAACTACATCACTTTTGTACAGAACTTTAAGAATTTTGAATTTTTAAATTTTGTACCATGATCACATCTTAAGCAAATTAACTCACACTTCAACTTCTTTTGCACCATCTTTGCAAAAATTGTGAACATATCAAAGGTTTCTTCCTTAGTATTCAGGAAGAATGTCCAAGTAAATCTAGAAAAATCATCAATGAGAATAAAGATATATGTGTTGCTTCCTCAACTCTGTACATGTATTGGTCTACAGAGTTCCATCTGAATCAGTTCCAGAGGTTTCTGAGTACTTAGCATCCTAACAGATTGGAAACTGCTTTTGACATGCTTTTCTTGTGCACATGCACCATACACATGATCCTTACTGACTATCCTTTTTGCTAGTCCAATGACCAGCTCAATGATATCAACTTGTCAATTATTGCTAAGCTTGCATGGCCCAACCTCTTATGCCACAAGATTAAATCATTGTTTATGGCATTGATACACTTTTACTTGGGCTTTTTGGGTAGCCTAATGTCAACTTTATACACATTCTTGTGTCTCCTCCCCCTTAGAATTGGTATCTTTGAGGCTAAGTTTGTCACCTTGCATTCAGAAGCTATGAACAACACATCATTTCCTTTGTCACACATCTGAGAGACACTTAGTACATTTTGCTTGTGTTCCTCAACATAATACACATTATCAAGTATTGAGACTGTCAAAATTCCAACTCTTCTAATCCCTTTAATCTCCCCTTGTTTTCCATTTTCAAAGACAAGATTGTTGCCTTGGAAGTCATTCAGTAGAAGCAAGTTATGCTTATCTCTGGTTATGTGTTTGGAGCATGTATTATCTAGATATCGCTGCCTTAGCTTTCCTTTGACTGGCTCCTCCACAAATTAGCAAGGGTTAGTTTTGGGTACCCAAATTCACTTGGATCTTTTTTTATTATAGAAAGGGTGAATTAAATCTTTCATGGCCCATCTAGGTAAGTTCCTTTTAGAGGAACCAAATTTTTTTATTTTTCTTGCATAGGTCATTTTTAAATAAGTGAGATTATTTTTCATTGCTTCACGTTCTTGTTGCACTTATCCTTATGTTTCCTGACTTACCACATAGAGCATATAAGATTGTAGAGTTGTTTCTAATCCTTTAGGTTAACTTATTTTGAATCATATCCTATACTTAGTGATTGACTGACATAGTTGTATATCATTGAGCAGAGAAGAGGACTTGTTCCACTTCATTATGTTGTCTAATTTAGCCTTGGTCTGTTCTAGCTCCTTAAGAAGAACTTCATTTTTCTTAGTCAAACTCACCAACTCAACTTCTAGATTTTTTGCCTTTTCTCTAAAGGCATGTGAACATGATTCTTGACATTTTTCTTGACATTTTTCTTTTTCATAGAAGAGTTCAAATTGTCTATCTCTTTTTGAAGTTTGTTGTTGATAGTTTCAAGACTCACATTTTTAGTTCTTAATAATACATACTCCTTCAAATATATTCTTTAGTTCACTAATAGATAGGTATGCATTGATTAGAACTTGTGACAATAACTTTAGTTTTTTCTTAGAGTAGGTATGTATATTTTTCTTGACTTGTTCAAAACTTACCTTGGTTTCTTGCTGATTGTTCTCTCTATTGTCTGGATTTCTTCCAGCCATTAGAATTAGATAGCTATCTTCATCTTCAATTTCTGAATCTGATTTATCAAGCTTTGCCTTAACCTTAATTTCAGTTGTGTCGCAGCTCTCATTATCTGACTCTTCAAGTTCGACCAACGCAAGGAAGTCATACATTTTAGGCCCTTCAATAGCTAATAATGACTGATTTTCATGACCTTGTCCATTTGACTCTTCTCCAGATGAGTCTCCCATGACAGTTAGGGCCTTCCTGATAAAAATGCCAGCCTCTTGATTTGATATTTTTCTATCCTTGAGAATGTACTGCTCACTCTTGGTTTCCTTGATTTTTTTAGGATTATTCTTCTTGTACTCTAGATCTCACAGTGGACAGAACTTATGAAGTGATTTGGGCTTCCGCACTTATGACATAGTTGTTCTCTAATATCCTTGTCAGTATTTTGTTGATAGTTTTTCTTCTGACCCCCTTAACCTTTTCTTAGCATTTGTTGGAATTTTTAGTCATCAAGGCAATGTTCTCCCTCTTCAAAGTCTTCCTTTTCAGTGGCCTTGAGAACCAGGTTCTTCTCCTTTCTCTTCCCGCTCAGCTTCTTCTCTTGATTCTTTTTTGGTTCATAGGTTAAGAGGTTTCCAATTAGTTTATCCATGGTTAAAACATCTAAGTCTCTAGCCTTCATGATAGCTTCATTTTCTTTCTCATGAGTCGAGAAAAACACTTAGGAGTTTTCTTGTGGCTTTACCAGTTGGTATGAGTTCTCCAAGTGAGTAGATCTCATTTACAATAGCAGTGAATCTTGTGTGCTTACCTTAAATGGTCTCTCCTTCAAACATTCGTAAACGCTTGTACTTTCTATTCAAGTTATCAACCTTATCCTTTTTAACTTGACTTATTCCTTCATGTGTCATTTGCAGAGTGTCCCAGATTGCATTTATATCTTGACAGGATGAGATTTTATTATATTCATCAGGACATATTCTACAAATCAGAATCTTCTTGGCCATAGTATTGTTCTAAATATATAGTTTGTCAATAGCATCCTGTTCTGTTCATTTTTTGGGAACTCAAGTATTTGGTTTTGTACCGTTCTTCATGGAATAGTTGGTCTGTCCAGTATGACATTCCAAAGATCTAGACTTTCACCAATGAGATAGTCTATCATACGATTCTTCCACCATCCATAGCAGTTATCGTTGAATAGTGGTTGCCTTGTTTAAGAAGTTCATTCTTGTGCAGTAGGTGGTGCCGCCATAATCCTTTTCTATATGTTAGCCTTCAGTTGAAAGAACCTGCTTTGATACCAATTGAAAAGCTTTCTATCCTAACACTCAATAGAATTAGGTTCTTAAGTTAATATCAGTTGGGCTAAGACATACACAGACATTGGAAGAACACATGATATATAATGGAAAAACCTGTCGCTCAAAAGAGAAACAACCATTACCTAAAACTCGTAGGATTTCAACAACCTCACTACTGCAAAAGAGCAATGTCAAAGTTACAAATCCTGCAACTCTCAACTCATACTACTAGATCACAAGTGATCAATACACACTTAAAAGGAAGCCAAAACCCGCACTCTATACACAGATTTCTCAACAAAAACCACCCTTAGAATGATTGTCACTCAACAATTATTCTAAGGAGATTACGTTGGAACATACAAGAAAACCTAACTCTAGGTCTTCTTTATCTGTTCAAGTGCCCAATGCCTTTGCTACTAGATCGTCTTTTCTTCAGATTGCAAAAGCTACTCTTCTAGGGTTTATGCCTTATTATACTTACCTTAGAAGAGTCCTTCTCAAAGACTCTTTCGCGAGTGGCACCTTCGACTTTCCCGTTAGGAGTCTTAATTAGATTTAGCTTCCTTGTAGACGAGTCCTTTTCCTTATATGATTCTTTCTCCATTTATGTCTCCTCTTCCTGGTGTTATGTCCTATGTCCTGAACCTTGTTCCGTTTGACAACATAAAAACTATATAAAAGATCCTGTGAGGGTCTAACAGTTTCATATCTAAACTATTGAAAATGTGAGTTTTATACTTATACTATCACTTATTAGTTTCACAAACACGTCTCAGTAGTGTGTCTAATAACTCCATCTTCCATTGAAGAAAATCTTGCCACATGGATAAAATATTTCATCTTGACAAAAATTAAATAAACTATTAATATTAGTCAAAAGTTAAAGATTAAAATATTAATATTCTCCGCTCCCCCCCTCCCAAAATATTATTTGTAAAAAAAATAAAATTTAAAATATTTTTTCACCTACTCCATCCCCGCGTAACCCCTCCACCCCCACCGCACAACAATCCCCGCCCTTTAATTTTTTTAAAATCTTTTTTATAAGATATTTTTTACAATATTCAAACTTCACCCCCTCCTCTGTTCCTTTCTCCAAAAAATGATATTATTTTTTATTTTTTAAATAAATAAAATTCTATCCACCCCCATCTAACACTCCCTTTCTAATTTATTTTTTATCTCTTATACATATATATAATTTTTTACTTGTGTACTCAATATAATAAAAATGAAAAATTATTTTTAAAAAATCTTGCAGCAATTAAAAAATAATTTTCTAAAAATGAGGGGAAAAAGCAAAGAATTAGATGGGCAAGGTAAAATTATTTTTTTAAAAATTAAAATAAAATTTTCATATTTGAAAATAATATATATTTAGAATAGTATAACTAATAGATTATATATATATATATATGATCAGTAAAGACTTATTTAAATCTTGAAATTCAAAGGAGAAAGTAATTAGAAATGAATTACTCCGTGTTTTCACTCGTAAGGTAGCATGTATCGTCAACTTATGAATGAGTTTGATTCAGAAATCCCCATCATTATAAAAAAGAACTCTTTAAGATAAATTCTGAGAATTACTTTGTCTTATTTGCATTATAATTATTTTAGTCAACGTTCTACTTTTATTCTTTATGTCACAAGAAGTCGATGCATGCACACCATTTCGAAGCATTTTAATTCACTAATTTTCCACTGCCATTTCTCAGACCATTATGACAGTATATATTGGTTTGGTTTGCAGTTTTATATTAAGTTCTCTTAATGTAGGTTTTTCTTTCTTTTAAATCTTGGTTGATATAATTTTCTTGTCAAATTATTTGGAAAAGAATATATAACTCAATTCCTCTTTCTTTGCAATGTCCCATGGCTTCAAGTCACTTTTGTGTAAATATATATATGACAAGTTCTCTTGTACGCATTCGGCAAGTCCTTTTGAATCCAATGTACACATATTTCAAACTTTACGGCCTCTAGTTAGAAAAAAAATCTAGAAGGCACATCGATTTTATAATCCATTATAAATACCTTTTTGAATAGAGATAAATATTAAAAACATATCGAAATTATCTTCTTCTTTTTTTAATTTCTAAAAAGCTTAATACCCTAACACTCAATGGAACCAAGTTTTTAACTAAATACAAGTTGGATAAGACAGACACAGATACCAGAGGAACACATGATATATAGTGGAAAAACTCCATACTCAAGGGAGAAATAACCACTACCTACAACCCCTAGGGTTTTAAAAACTTCACTACTTCAAAAGAGCAACATCAAAGTTATAAATCGTGCAACTCTCAACTCATGCTCACTTCTCACGCTACCATATCACAAGTGATCAATACACACTTAATAGAAAGCCAAAAACCCACTCCCTACACACAAATTTCTCAACAAAAAACTCACTTACAATGATTATCACTCAACAATTATTCTAAGGAGCTTACGTTGGAACATACAAGAAAACCAACCTAACTCTAGATCTTCTTCGTCTATTAAAGTGCCTCATGCCTTTTCTTGTAGATCACTATTACTTCAAATTGCAAAAGTTACTCTTCTAGGATTTATGTTTGTCTTTTATATTTACCTTAAAACAGTCCTTCTCAAAGACTCCTTCATGAATGGCACCTTTGACTTTCGTTCGAGGAGTCTTAAGCAGATTCAACTTCCTTATAGACGCGTCCTTTTTCTTTTATGATTCCTTCTCTGTTTATGTCTTCTCTTCCTGGTCTTGTGTCCTGAACTTAGTTCTGTTTGACATTATCAAAACTATACGAAGATCCTGTGAGGGTCTAATAAATTCCCTATTTTTAATGATGGATTGTCCGATGTCTATTCTTCCTCATGGCCCCTCTATGATGTACCCATAGTATAATATTCTTCCCCTTTTTGACATCGCAAAAAGAAAACAATGTAAGTACGAACAAGGATGACTTTAATTAGTGACACAAAAACAACCCTAAATAGCATAACACAGTAGAACTGAGGATATTAGCCATCCAAGCATATAGTAATCACAAAGAGCCAAAACATGCATAGAATTATTAGAAAGTAAACCAGGCATGCACCATGCCCAAATATGTCCATCCATATCAAAATATACACAATAAAAATAGAATAAATGTCTGGAGTAACTACCAAGAGAACCAATATTACAGAATCAACAAAAAGAGAAGCTAGAGGGAGCTAAGGGACAGATGGGGAAGGATGAGAACCTATCATCTTCAACGGTACATCCACGCGAGAATTGAGATCTTGCTGCTACCTTAGGAGCTGGTCCTTCAGCTGACCCACTTCAGCTTAAGAATCTACCAGTTGCTTTTTCAACTCATCAACCAACGATTAAAGATATACCTGAGCATCCTTGACAGCCTGTAACTCCAGCATCATCTGTGAAACAGGTTTTGTATCCTTTGAAGAAGAATGAGTTGCAGTAGGAGAAGATTGAAGGCAGTCATATTCCATCACTGTGACCTAGTCGATCAAGTCCTTCCTTCTTCGTATCAAATATATAAAAATGTCCTTTAATTTGATGACCTTAAACATATTATCTAAAAAATTAAAATTAAAATGTTCTAAAAAGAGAAAAAAAAATTTAAAAAGATAAATTCTGAGAATTACTGTCTTACTTGTATATACTAATTATTTTAGTCAACATTCTACTTTTATTCTCTATGTCACACGTCAATGCATGCACACCATTTCGAAGCATCCTAGGCCACTAATTTTGCACTGTCATTACCAGACCATTACGACAGTACATATTGGTTGACATTGCCAATTTTTTGTAGTTTTATGTATTAAATTCTCTTAATGTAGGTTTTTCTTTCTTTTAAATCTTGATTGATATAATTTTCTTGTCAAATTATTTGGAAAAGAATATATAACTCAATTCCTCTTTATTTGCAATGTCCCATGGCTTCAAGTCACTTTTGTGTAAATATATATATGACAAGTTCTCTTGTACGCATTCGACAAGTCCTTTTGAATCCAATGTACTCAAATTTCAAACTTTACGGCTTCTAGTTAGAAAAAAAATCTAGAAGGGACATTGATTTTTATAATAATTCATTATAAATACCTTTTTTTTATAGATTAATGTAAAAAAATATATTAAAATTATTCTTTTTTTTTATACTTAAACTATTGAAAATGTGAGTTTCATAGTTAAACTATCATTTATTAGTTTGAGAGTGGTGTGTGTAATACAGTCTCTCTTTTATTGAAAAAAATATTATCACATAGATAAAATATTCCATTTTGACAAAAAAATAAATAAACTATTAATATTAGTCAAAAGTTAAAGATTAAAGTATTAATATTCTTCCAAAAGAATTTTTTATTTTAACATTTTTTATTTTGTTTTTCAAAAATATTTTGAATTTTTTATACAGAATTCTAACTTCATTTCCCCCCTCCCTTGAAATAATAATTTAAATATTATTTTAATTTTTTTAGAAAAAATGACTCTACCCTACTTACCTAATCCTCCGTTCTTTTTCCTTCATTTTTAGAAAATTATTTTTTAATTGCCGCAAGTTTTTTTTATAATAGTTTTTAATTTATGTTATATTTGGTACACAAGTAAAACGAATATTTTCTAAAATTATATGTATCTATCTCTAATATATATATATATATATATATATATATATATATATATATATATATATATAAGATAAAAGTAAATTAAGAACGGAGGGTTAGATAGGGTGGGATAAAATTTTATTTATTTTTTAAAATAAAAAATATCAAATTTTTAAGGAAGAATAGAGGAGGATATAAAGTTTGAATTTTTTTAAAAAAAATATTTTATAAAAATAATTTAAAAAAATAAAAAGGCGAGTATTGTTGTGGGCGAGGAGTGGAGGGGATACGCATGGGCTGGAGTAGATGAGAAAAATATTTTATAAACAAAAAATGTAAAGCACTGGTTCGTTTGGAGGTGGGGTGGAGGATATGAGAAAGGAAGTGGTAATGTGAAATAAGAAACATATTTTATATTTTATTTTGTAAATTTTTAAAATTAATAATACTTGAATATTAAACTTTATACTAATACTATAATTCATCTTTTTAAGGTGAAATATTTTGTCCATGTGGAATGTGATGTGGCATTTTTTATAAAAATAAAAGAGTGTCCTACAAACACCATGGTAAGAGCGGAATAAAAGAAAAAGGTGTGATTCTCAAACTAATAAGTGATAAATTTAGGTGTGAAACTCAGACTCCCAATAGTTTAAGTATGAAACTAAAAAAAATAGTTTAGGTGTGTTTGTGACACACACACACATATGCGCATCTATTCAAGTATAGGAAGTATATATTGATAGTCCCCAAGCGAATTACTTGGCTTCATCAAATTCATTCAATCAAAAACCTCTAGACAATCAGCGAAAGATAAAGGAAAGTGATGGGCACATCTCATCTAGTCTCAAAATAATATTATAAATAAAAAGACTAGTAGAAAGAAACTAGCTCAACAAGTCTTAACATCAACATTCGACTCTACTTTATGAAGTCTCTGTCACTATCATATGGTGCCAATGACAGACCCATGACTACCTCGAAACAACATAAAGCTAACTCAAAAGTCTAGCTCTAGTAAACAAGATGAAAATAACTAATGACCCTCAGAAGTAATGGATGCTCACCAAATTAGCTGAACTGCTCAAATCCTCAACGATGCGCCTATTGACGATTTCTAATCCTTATATCTGCATCATAAAATGATGCAGCGCCAAGTTATGTCAATGCGTGGAATGTACGGTATATAAAATAGCTGAATGAAACAAAAACAGGTAGAATAATATGGAACAACATCAACTCAAAATAATAACTACTCAAACTGTCAAATGTCTATCTAAAGCAAGAATAAAGAGTAGACAAGTGGACAAGTGACTCATCAACATGTATCACCTCATACCATCACATCAACTATGTCAAGTGTCTATCTAAAGCAATAAAAAGCTCCAAAAAAGCCCAAAAATGTGTCTCGAAAATGCCCATAATCGTAATTTTTATATATCTCAAAATTCATGCGTGATATCAAAAATTCAACTTCATATTCATGATTGGGGGTAAAATAAAGCGGGAAATGGGTATAACCCGATTTTAGAGCAACCGTAGCAAAAAATAATTTTTTAAAAATTATGATTTCCAAAGACGATCCGTGCCTGAGGTGTGACGTGCCAGGGGCGCGGAGAGGTATAGTTTTTTGCCAGTTTTCTTATTTCGGCCCAAGTGCCTTGGAGTCATAACCTCATGCCCTCCTATGCGTAAAAATACCTATACTTAGTCATTTTTCAACTGCATATCACTCAAGACACAAAACCCTCTCTAACACTTAGCCAAATATTTCATCCAATTCAAGTGTTCCAAACTCATTTTCGAAGCCCAGAAAGTGTTGTGGCCACGCTCAAATATATGTTTAGAGGTATTGTTCGAACAAATGATGTACTTATGCTTTGCGCTTTGATGCTTTCATGTTTTATGCTATCAAAGACTTCGTTTATTCTCTTAATCCTTATTTATACTCTCTTGTTGATATTTAATTGCTTCCGCCACCAAAAATGTGTAAATGATATGCTAAAAGGCTTGTTTGGGGTCCCTTCGGGTTCTCATTCGTCGTGTCACATCAAGACCCTAGGTTTGGGTCGTGACAAGAAAGAATAAAGAGTAGACAAGTGACCAATCAAACCTCATTAATCAAATCAGACTCATCTCAAAGGAACTCAACTCAACTCATCTCATCTCGACTCACAGTACTCAATTTGGGAACTTTTTAGGAGTTCTCAAACCTACACTCATCACCGATGAGCTGGTGATAGTACAATGAAGCGATTTTGCTGTGGCAGTTGGTGTTTCTCTTATCTGACAATAATCAGTTATGAGCTAGTGATTATACAATAAGTCGCAGTTGTTGTCACAGTTGTTCTGTACTTGCCAGGTAAAGAATGAATCGAATCCACTAGGGACCCTAACAAATCAATAAGTCCTTTATTATTTCAAAGACTCTATCAAGAGGGAACCTCAATGTAATATGATGGTTCTAATCCTCACCTACGCTTAGCAACATAGTTAATGAGTGCAATTAGTTTTACTCTTACCCATTTTAGTACTCGATACTCCTCCCAAGACTCAATGCTCCTAAGATAATCAATCCAATCAAATTATCTCAATTGGCCTCGTAGAGGGACTCATCATTCAATTAGTATCATAGTGACTCTAATTATCTCATCAATGCAACTCTCAATTAATAGCTCAAAGCTTAGATCAATCATTAGGGAACAATCAAATTGACAAATCATTAGAGATTATTTGTGGATACTCAAGGACTATCAAGTTTTATCAACTCTTCATCATTCTCCCATCATAATCACAATCGACATTCTCAAATCATGGCTCTAGACTCAGTCCCTAGATTCATTCATGTATGCTTTCAAAAGTTAACATATACGGTTATACAATATCTCATGAAAAGTATTCAATTCAAGAAAACAAGTTTATGGTGATTATCAACATATGAAAATACATGTAAGTAATATAGTTTTCAAGAAATCAATCAAGATAATGCTTCAAGAAAACATGTATGGAGACTCGTGCACTCTCAACCCTTCTATGACCATCTATGGGGCACATAGGAGAATAATCTCATACTTTTGTTTAGCCTTACATGTCTGAATTGAACCTTTGGACAATCAACCTCAAGGAAATCTCTTGAAACTCCTCAATTCCTCGCTCATCTTCTATTCTCTTTAGCCCTAGTCTTTTTCAAGGACTTAGAAATGACTTAGAATAGGGTTTAAAATCCTTTTTACGCTTAAAATGACTTATTTTGATCATATATTAAGTCTAGGAGGGTTTGAAAAGGTCTAGAATGCGTTTCAAGAAATTTGAAAAAGTTTGTCTCGGGACATGGGTTCCGCGATACGGACAGGGTTTATTTTTGATATTTTTCACCAAAAATTCTTTGAACGACCTTTCTAACCCTGTAGAAAAAGTTTTGGAATAAAATCAAGTGTTGGTCCACGATGGAGGTGTGTCACGCCTCTGTCACATACCTTTAATAGTTTGCATTTTCGCATAAAAAATTTATCTTTTGATCCGGTTGCTCTAAAAATCAATCAAAACCATTTTTCCACTCAATTTTTCATGATGATCGTATATCCAGTCTTAAATTTACCATTGGAGCATGGGAAGACGTGTTATGCGGGCATCTCTCTTCTAGGAATATTCTGATAATTTTATCGAGTGTTATAATATCGAATGTGGTTTAGGGTCATAAAGGGCCTTTAGTACTAAGTCGAGTCCATAGCCTTTCTACTGGCTAAGTTTTTCACATTAGTTTATTCGAGGGTCAATTTCAAATGATCATATCTCTCAGAATATAAAGAGTTATGTTGACCATGAGCTATTAAAAAAATATCTATGAGTTTTCTTTTCAACACTACCAAAATTTTCTCAATTCTAGTCCAGAGTAAAAATTATATGACCATTTAACTGGAGACATTCCTAGAAAAAATTTCAAACTTGATTTCTACGAACTCAAGCTATGGATCGTGGATTAAATTATGGACTGTGGATTAAGTGTAATGACCCTCCAGGTCTTTTTATCTACTTCTCCCTCTTTATAGCATTTAAATCTTTGCTATAACGACCCAAGTCATTTATGACTTGCTCGCACTGATAGTTCAGTTGTCTTGTCATTCATTTGGTTTTTATACTAGTTTTTGTGTTTTGGAGTTTTTGGAGTTCGAATGGTTTTCGGTTGAAATTCTTGGAAGATAACCTCAAAATTAAATTTTGACGGTTCCATCAGCTCCAAATGATCAAATTAAGCTAGAAGCATGGTCGGCTCGAATATAATAATATAATACTTTCTCTATTCCTTAAGAATTTGCAAAATGACTATTGATGAGGTCATTACAAACAACAACAAATAATAATATAATACTTTCTCTATTCCATAACTTAATTTGTGAGGCAATATATGCATATTAAGAAAAATATTTAAGGACATAATTTAAATCGCGCTTTTCACTATTGCCTTTTGTGGAATTATAAATATAGCTTAGCAAGGAGTGTAATTCATCTCTTAGAAAATATAAGCTTTTAATAAATTAAAAGTCAAATATGGAAAAATTTTCAAAAAGAATGTGACCTTACTCTAATTGGAAACAATTTAATTTTGAAATTTCATTTTTATCTTTAATGTCATGCCCCGAGAGGGTACCCTAGACGTGACTGGCACTCGGAGACTATTGCTATCCCCCAAGAGGACCACTCAGTCTCTTTTCCATCGTTCAGTCAATTCATCAGCGAAATAGAAATGATATAATGATAATAAATGTTATCCTATCAGTGGGCTCATACTATCAATCATCAGTCTATCATAAGGAAATGGAATAGATAACGAAAATCTCAAATGTAAGGAAGGAGAGAAGGGACTGACTTAAGAGTAAAAGACACGACATCATAAGACTTCACTCGCACGAGGTGGTAAATACAACCCTTGGATATCAACTCTCAAATATAAGGAATGAAAGAAAGAGGGAAAAGAACCCCGATATCAACATCAACATCTATGTCTATGAAGCCTCTATACTATAGTCTGAAACGGTACCATGACAGGCCATGCCTACCAAATATAAAGTAAAAAGGACTATCCAATAATAAAAATAGATATCCTCTGAATGCTAGGGAGGACCCACCATTGTCAGGAATGAAGAGCTCTAAACCTCAACGATCTGGCTGCTGAAGTCCTCGGTCTATAGTATCAACATCATAAAATTATGCAGCGCCAGAGGAGCGCTAGTACATAGAATGTATTGTATGTAAAACGGGCTAAAGAAAAAGAAAACAGTTTAATCATCACTCAGCCTCACCTCAGATATAAAGGACAAGACTCTATCACCTCTCAAGCTATCAAGCATCAAACTTTCATATCACATTGGAGTTCTATCATCATGAAACCTATCTGGGAGTTTCTATAACCAATAACCACTAGTTATGAGCCAGTAGTGATATAACGAAGTGATGTCGTTGCCACATCTATCTAGTACCTTACTGGGGTAAAGGACGAGGCTGTCACTGGATCCAAAAGTCTGTCAAGTCCCTTTTCGGGACAAATAAAGCATTCGCTTTCACGGTCCAATCCCCTTCTACGTTGGTCACGTAGTTAATTGGTTTGAGTGGAACTCATTCTTACCCATTTTGGTGCTAATACTCCTCACAGGACTCAACTTGCTTATAAATCCATCAATTCATCAAGAACTCTCATCACATAACCTCTACGAGCAAGATATATCTATCCAATCTAAGGGAACTATACCTATTCAACTTTATCAATAACGATTTCAGCTATCACAGTCACCAACACACTCACCTCAGGACTCAGACTCAATGAAGCATCAGACATTCAAGGCTCTAGACATCCCCCCTAAGTTTATTATTCAAGTCTTTATAAAGTGAAATTTTAATGATCAAGTCACAATCATATAGTAATAGAAATATACAATAAAAGTAAAACATGATGTTCATCAAACTTGGATACAATAATATAGTTTAAAGAATTAAAACAAGAATTTAAGATACTATCCAAGAATTTAATACTAACAATCAAGAATTTCAAGAAAACATGATTCAAGATTTCTACGTATGATTTCCTCATCCTAACTCTATATTGGCACATGGGAGATCAATCTCATGCTTTTGGGTAGCCTTTACATACCTCGGAATGAAGATTTCTTCAAGAAATTTGAAAGATTCTTGGAACCCTTACTCTTTCTCTCCTTTTGGGTAGCCTTTACATACCTCGGAATGAAGATTTCTTCAAGAAATTTCAAAGATTCTTGGAACCCTTACTCTTTCTCTCTTATTCTTCTCTCTGATTTAGCGTAAAAACCTTGAAAAAATGAGTTTAAAACCCTTTTTGTACAAATATACATTTAAAAATTGACCTGAAAATATAAAAATATATCGGGAAGGATGAAATTTCCCTTCCCGAATTAAAGAAAAAAACTGCATCCCGATGCACTAGTGTGCGACGCGCACTAGTGCAAAAATGCACTTTACACGATTTCATCAATTTTCGTAAATTTTCAAAAAATCACAACTATGGTTCCGCGTCCACTCTAGCATCACAAAAGGGGCACAAAAACCTCACTATTTAAGGCTCACTTTGACAAAAAGAAATCACATTTTTTATCAATAAAGCCAAGTCGAGACCACTTTTCGACTCAATGTTTCGCACTGATCGCAAATGCAATCCCAAATTTTTCATCAGAACTTGGAAAGACACGTTGTACGCACAATAAAGTATAAGGGCATTTTAGTAATTTTAGAGGATATTACATCATATTCTCCCTTGGAATCATTCATCCTCGAATGATGAGTAAAGGTCAAACGAGGACTCAAATAACCTCAGAACTCATCTTATTCCTCACTCGAGAACAATCGAACTCTCACTATCAATCATCTATCTATCTCTATCTTAGACTCGGGAATAGGGTAAAATAAGGCATCAACTTAATGGAAAGGAATACTCAGAATTGATAAGAATAAGAATATTTCCTTCAACATCATCATCACTTGGCACGAATAGATGCAGGTACTTGAGTTTCATCACTTCCTCGGCTTCCCACGTAGCTTCTTCAACGAATTGATTTCTCCATAGGACTTTAACGGAGGCTATTTCTTTATTCCTCAGCTTACGAAGTTGTCGATCAAGAATTTGAACTGGAACTTCTTCGTATGATAAGTTGTCCTTCACACTCGTACTCTCCATAGGAATTGGTAAAGTTGGATCCCCTAAACACTTTTTCAGTATAGATACATAAAACACTGGGTGAAATTTGTCTAGCTCGGAAGGCAAGTCTAGATCATAAGAAACCTTCCGAATCCTCAATACGATCTGGTACGATCCGATATAATGGGGACTCAACTTCCCCTTGTTACCAAATATCATGACACACTTCATGGGTGACACCTTCAAGTACACCCAATCGTCTACCTCGAACTTCAAATCTCTTCTCCTCACGTCCGTATATGATTTCTGGCGACTCTGGGCTATCTTCAACCTTTCCCAGATGACTTTCCCTTTCTCCATAGACTGGTGTACAAGGTTAGGCCCAATCAACTCAGCTTCACCCACCTCAAACCAGCCAATCGGAGATCTATATCTCCTCCTGTGCAATGCGTCGTACGGGGCCATCTGAATGCTGGCATGATAGCTATTATTATAGGTGAACTCAATCAATGATAAGTGATCGTCCCAGTTTCCTTTGAATTCAATAACATATGCCATCAATATATACTCTAAAGTCTGAATAGTGCGGTCTACCTGTCCGTCTGTCTGAGGGTGAAAAATGGTACTCAGATTTACCTTCGTACCCAATCTCTTCTGGAAAGACCTCCAAAAATGAGATATGAATTGAGCTCTTCTGTGTGAGATGATAGATAAGGGAACCCCATGCAATCTCACAATCTTCCAAATATAAAGTCGGGCATACTCCTCAGTCGTATTTATTGTCTTCGACGCTAAAAAAATGAGCTGATTTAGTCATCCTATCAACAATCACCTATATTGAATCATGCTGCTTTCTGGATCTTGGTAAGCTGGTAATGAAGTCCATGTTGATCACTTCCCATTTCCACTCTGGAATTTCAAAGTTCTGAGCTAACCCACATGGTTTTTGATGTTCAACCTTAACCTATTGGCAATTGGGACACTTGGAAACAAATTTTACAATGTCTTTCTTCATCCCATTCCACCAATAGACTTCCCTTAAGTCATGGTTCATCTTGGTGGAGCCAAGATGAATGGAATACCTTGAGCTATGAGCCTTGGCCATGATTCTATCTCGAACACCATCAACATAAGGCACACATAGTGTCCCTTGATATCTCAATACCCCATCTCCCCCTTTGGAGAAAACTAGCACCTTCTGCTTGGGAACCACTTCTTTCAATTAGAGTAAGACAGGATATTGGTCTTGCTTTTCTTTTACCTCAAACACTAAAGATAAAGTAGAACCATTCTGAACATTAGTCCTGCCTTCGTTGTTCTCCTCAAGTTACACTCCCAATCGAGCCAAGCTATGCACCTCCTTGGCTGATTCCCTCTTTCCCTCCTCCACATGGGCAGTGCTACCCTTGGTGTTGTAGTCAATCTAGTATTCAACTCTTGAAAACACCTTTCACATGCCTCAAACCATTGAAACTTAGATTTCTTCTGAGTCAGTTTTGTCAAAGTGGCTGACAGAGAAGAGAAGCCTTCAACGAATCTGTGGTAGTACCCGGGCAGACCCAAGAAACTTCTTATTTCTGTGGGAGAAGTGGGTCTTGGCCAGTTCTTAACTGCCTCAATCTTCTGAGTATCAACCCGAATACCATCTCCCGAAACAACATGGCCTAAGAAAGCCACTGTCTTAAGCCAAAACTCTCACTTGGAGAATTTCACATACAACTCATGATCTTTGAGTGTTTACAAAACCACTCTAAGATGATTAGTATGCCCCTCTTCATTCCTCGAATACACTAGGATGTCATCAATAAATACTATTATGAATATGTCAAGATATGGTCTGAATACCCTGTTCATCAAGTCCATGAAAGCTGCAGGTGCATTTGTTAACCCGAAGGACATGACCAAGAATTCAAATTCATTTGAGGATAGTGCTACAGAAGTTAAAGGAGGAGAAGTTGTATGCAAAATTCTCAAAGTGTGAATTCTTCAAAGTAGCCATACCGTGTCCTAGAGGCTGCCTTTGGAATGTCACTTTCCCTCACCTTCAACTGATGGTAACCCGATCTGAGGTCTGTTGGGTGTTCTCAGCAACGGGAGCTGGGGCATCTCTTTGAGTGGCTGTTCTCTTAGGCAGCATGTTCTGTAAGTGTAAAACGCATGAGTTAAAAGTATGATCCTCAAAGACCCATCTTTCTTACGCACGAATAGGATAGGAGCACCCCAAGGGGAGACACTAGGCCTTATGAAACCTTTCTCTAAAAGTCTTTCAATTGCTCTTTTAATTCTTTCAACTCTATGGGGGCCATTCTATAGGGTGGAATTGAGATAGGTTTGGTCTCGGGAAGAACATCAATCCCAAAGTCTATCTCCCTATCAAGAGGGACTCTATATTGCTCTTTTAGTTCTTTCAACTCTGCGGGACCCATTCTATAGGGTGGAACTGAGATAGGTTTGGTCTCGGGAAGAACATCAATCGCAAAGTCTATCTCCCTATCAAGAGGGACTCTAGGAAGATCATCAGGAAAGACCTCGGGAAACTCATTCACTATCGGGACTGACTCAAGAGTAAGTTATCAAATCAGCTAAAGTGTCTCTATGATAAATAGACACTACATAGTCCCTGTAAACTCTATTAGCTAAGATAAACTCACCAGTAAGAGTAGAGACAGAAAAGGGCTCAAGTAAACACTCGAGAAGAATACCAAACTTTCTAGCCACATAAGGGGTCACAAAAGACAATGTGACACCCGAATCAAGCAAGGCATAGCAATCATAAGTAAAGACATAAGGCATACCCCTGACAACATCTGGTGCGGCCTCCTGCTCCTGATGGTTACCCATAGCATAAAGACAATTTGTCCCACCTCCTATAACCGTGGTAGTAACACCCCTCTGCTGATTACTTGATAGAGGTACTGTCAAAGAATGAGCTATGCTACTCTTCTCACCTCGCCTCCTCTTCGAACACTTGTAGCTGAAATGACTAGCCTGAACATAAGCATAACATACATCCTTGACAACACGGCACTCACCCAAATAAATCTTACCACACTTGTTGCAAGGTGACCTTCCCCATATATCCTGAGTCACACTGGCCTGAGATTGGGCGCCTGGGGTCCTAAAATTCTGATGACCCTGAGATTTCTGATCATACCTGGTTGCTGGCTGTAGATGATGTGGGATGTGATAATCTCTTCTAAAAATAAGATTTATCACCTCTAGTTTGTCTCTGCAAGTTAGATTCATGTCCCGCTGACTTCACCTTTCTGTTCAAGTGCTCCTCCCTAACCCTCCTCTTATCTTCCTCCGTCTACTGGGCATACACCATAAGTCTGGAGATGTCCATGCCAAGAATCAGTAATGCAGCCTTACACTCTCTTTGCACATGTCTATCTAGGCCAGACACAAATCTCCTTATTTTCTGCCTCATATCTTTTACCATCTCCGGAGCATACCTTGACAGTTTGGTGAACTTAAGGCTATACTCCTTCACAGTCATCCCTCCCTACTTTATATTCACAAACTCATCTGCTTTCACCTCTCTCAACTCTTGAGGAAAGAAGTGATCAAGAAAGGTGACTTCAAACTCCTCCCATGTTGCAGTCTCCGTATCCTCCCCTCTTCTCCCCTCCCACCCACGTCCTTGAGCTAGTAGGACGCAAGCTCAATTCCTTCAAGATCATTCGCATGCATAGCCCTCAGAACCTTATACATCTCATCGATGAAGTTCAGCAGGTCCTCTGCACCTTTGACCCCATGTACACAGGCGGGTTCATCCTCAAGAAGTCCCTGAGCCGGGTTGTAGCTGAGGGCTCTTGCGATCTGGAACTAGGAGCCTGAGAATCTTGGTTGTTCCCTTGTGAGGCCACCAACTGAGTTTGCATGGTAATGACTCCTCTGAATTCTGCCTCGATAGTAGGAGTTGGCTAAGGCTGAGCAGGGGGTACCTAAGGGACCATAGCAGTCCTATGGGGCATCCCTATCTCTAAGTCTCAGTCTGCACCAGAGCCTCAGGTTGGGTGTTCTCAGCAACGGGAGCTGGGGCATCTCTTTGAGTGGCTGTTCTCTTAGGCAGCATGTTCTGTAAGTGTAAAACGCATGAGTTAAAAGTATGATTTCACAAGTTAATTTTATAGCACGATCTCAGATCATAGAAGAGGGGTAACACTTCCTAATGTCCTATAACCTCCTATTTATGAAGTGTGGTGCACAACACACCCAAAAAACAAGACTCTATCAGACACAGCTTCATAGACTTCCCAGGATACTTGAACTCTGGGCTTTGATCCCAAGTTTTGTCACACCCCGAGAGGGTATCCTAGATGTGACTAGCACTCGAAGACTATTGCTAGCCCCCAAGAGGATCACTCAGTCTCTTTTGCTATCGTTCAATCAATTCATCAGCGGAATAGAAATGATATAATGATAATAAATATTATCCTATAAGTGGGCTCATACTATCAATCATCTGTCTATCATAAGGAAATGGAATAGACGAAATCTCAAATGTAAGGAATAAAAGAAAGAGGGAAAAGAACCCTCGACATCAACATCTATGTCTATGAAGCCTCTATACTATAGTCTGAAACGGTACCATGACAGGCTATGGCTACCAAATATCAAGTAAAAAGGACTATCCAAATAATAAAAAAAATATCCTTCGAATGTTGGGGAGGACTCACCACTGTCAGGAATGAAGAGCTCTGAACCTCAATAATTGGGCTGCTAAAGTCCTCGGTATATAGTATCTGCATCATAAAATGATACAACGCCAGAGAGGCATTAGTATATGGAATGTACTGTATGTAAAATGGGCTAAAGAAAAAGGAAACAATTTAATCATCACCCATCCATCACTCAGCCTCACCTCAGATATAAGGGACAAAACTGTATCACCTCACTAGCTATCAAACATCAAACATTCATATCACATCGGAGTTCTATCATCATGAAACCTATCTGGAGTTTCTATAACCAACAACCACTAGTTATGAGCCGGTAGTGATACAATGAAGTGATGTCGTTGCCACATCCGTCCAGTACCTTACTGAGGTAAAGGACAAGTCTGTCAGTGGATCCAAAAGTCTGTCCAGTCCCCTTTCGGGACAAAGGAAACATTCGCTTTCATAGTCCGATCCTCTCCTACGCTGGGCATGTAGTGGGACTCACTCTTACCCATTTTGGTGCTAATACTCCTCATAGGACTTAATCTGCTCATAAATCCATCAATCCATCAATCCATCAAGAACTCTCATCATCCAACCTCTATGGGCAAGATTTATCTATCCAATCTAAGAGAATTATACCCATTCAACTCTATCAACAATAATTTCAACTATCACAGTCACCAACACACTCACCTCAGGACTCAGACTCAGTTAAGCATTACTTTCAGACATTCAAGGCTCTAGATATCCCCTTAAGTTCATTATTCAAGTCTTTACAGAGAGAAATTTTAAGGATCAAGTCACAATCACATAGTAACCAAGAATTTAATATTAACATTCAAGAAATTTCAAGAAAACCTGATTCAAGATTTTTTACGTATGATTTCCTCATCTTAACTCTATATTAGCCAGTAAAAGTAAACATGATGATCATCAAATTTGGATATAAAAATATAGTTTAAAGAATTAAAACAAAAATTCAAGATACTATCCAAGAATTTAATACTGATATTCAAGAATTTCAAGAAAACATGATTCAAGATTTTCTACGTATGATTTCCTCATCCTAACTCTATATTAGCACATGGGAGATCAATCACATGCTTTTGGATAGCCTTTACATACAAGGGAATGAAGATTTCTTCAAGAAATTTGAAAGATTCTTGGAACACATACTCTTTCTCTCCTCTTCTTTTCTCTAACTTAGCGTAAAAACCTTGGAAAAAATGGGTTTAAAACCTTTTTCATACAAATATTCGTTTAAAAATTGACCTGGGGATAATGCTTTTGGGTAACCTTTACATACCCGGGAATAAAGATTTCTTCAAGAAATTTGAAAGATTCTTGGAACCCTTACTCTTTCTCTCCTCTTCTTCTCTCTGACTTCCCCATGTACACAGGCGCTAAGGGACCATAGCAGTCCTATGGGGCATCCCTATCTCTAAGTCTCAGTCTGCACCAGAGCCTCAGGTTGGGTGTTCTCAGCAACGGGAGCTGGGATAGGTTTAAAACCCTTTTCATTCTTAGGCAGCATGTTCTGTAAGTGTAAAACGCATGAGTTAAAAGTATGATTTCACAAGTTAATTTTATAGCACGATCTCAGATCATAGAAGAGGGGTAACACTTCCTAATGTCCTATAACCTCCTATTTATGAAGTGTGGTGCACAACACACCCAAAAAACAAGACTCTATCAGACACAAAAAAAACTGCATCCCCGTCGTGCACTAGTGCAAAATGCACTTTTTCATGATTTCGTCAGTTTTCGTAAATTTTAAAAAAATCACAAGATTGGTTCTGCGTCTACTCCGCATAACGGAAGGGGCGTGAAAACCTCGTTGTTTTAGGCTCACTTTGACAAAAATAAATTACATTTTTTTGCTATAAAGCAGAGTCGAGACCATTTTCCGACTCAGTTTTTTGTACTGATCGCAAATCCGGTCTCGAATTTTTCATCAGAGCTTGAGAAGACACGTTGTGTGCACGATAAAGTTTATGGGCGTTTTAGTAATTTTACAGAGTGTTACACTTAATGAAATGATTCTCAGCTACACAAACATCTACAAATGATTTTAGACCATAAGTTTTAAAAGTCCTCCTTTTTAAAATACTATGTCAAGTCAAAAGGTGTAACATGAAATGAAACGGAGGGAGCAATATGAAATAAAGTGAGTAATAACAAAAACAATAACAGCAGGTACTAGTATGTGAGATGATAGCCAGTGAAGTAAATGATATTCCCTCTGTCCCATTTTATGTGACACTCTTTCTTTTTTGGTCTGTCCCAAAAAGAATATCACCTTACTCTATTGGTAACAATTTAACCTTAAATTCTCATTTTACCCTTAATGAAATGATTCTCAACCACACAAATATTTCATAATGATTTTAGACCATAAATTTCAAAATTCTTACTTTTTTTCTTAAATACCGTATTAAATCAAAAAATTTCACATAAAATGAAACAGAGGAAATAGTTGTAAAAAGTTCATAGTTCATATCCCAATGAACTATGCAGTGATAAAAATGTGTAGCTTTTTCACTACATCATATGTACTTACTAAGGTTAGCTTCCACAACCACAAGGGTTAGTGTGGTGGTTCAACACTTCACCCTTTAAGAAAGAGGTTGGGGGTTCGATCTCCACCTTTGGTAAATGGAAAAAACTATGTGGCCAATTTTCTACCGCTTAGTACGCTAACCGTGGAACGTAATTTTTAAATCATTATTTGAGAAGTTGAAACCTTATATAAACATGCTCTTTGAATGTTGTAAATTATTTTTTTATATACAAATATGAAAGTTTTAGAATTTGTGAAAATTATTAAAATTTTCCCAACTCTTATACATCTTATCAAATATGCAAATTATTTTTCATAAACAAGATATTATAATATCCTAAGTCGCAGTATTCATAAATCACACATCTCCATATTTTTGTTATCGATGAATATATGTGATTGCATATTGTTACAAATTTTTATATACACATAATTTTAGAAACATCACTATTCCAAAAAATCAATAAATTTCACTATTATAATCTTTCACTGACATGAATTTTTATTTTGATAAAATATAAATTTATGGATTAAATTTTAAATTTTAAAAAAAATTAAAATTAAAATTTGAAATTTAAAATTAAAAATAAGATTTTATATAAATTTGATAAACAAATATTGAGTTTAAATCAAACCCTAGAATTAGAATCCCAAATGGTATGTCCAAGTGCCTTCTAATTATTCTGACATGTGGTTAAAAAAACAGTCCCCACATAATTAGTGAACATGTAACCATACAACATTCACGAATGACTATTAGGATGGAATCAGAATTTTTGTTAAGTTCAAAATTTTAAAAAGTAAATATACGAATTAAATAAAGGAAGTTTAAAATCTATTATATATGCATAAAAAAATTTATCATATATAAATATTATAATTTTTTACCAAAAAAATTCAAATAAATCCTAATCCGAATGTGGCTCCACCATCTGTATACATAGATAAAAATTAAACAAACTAGGCTATGTCTAATTTTTTACACCTATATGACAGTTGTTTAGTGTAATATGGTTCTTATATCTCTTAGCTTCAAAGGTTACTAATGCTTTTAACTTCTGTACAGCAACTCATTTTTGCACTAGCAACATGAATTAATTAAAAAACAAAATGATGGAATGGCAAGTCACTATTGCAATACAAATTTTAAATACAAAAATGGAGGAAGTCTTCTTTTATTTTGACATGCCACAACATAATTTTTTTAATTCATCAATAGATTGTGGTGAAAAACATAGTTTTGTTTTGCACTATTTTCATTGTCAAAGTTTGAACTCGAGATCTTTAAATAATAGTGGAGCAGTTGCATTCGCTGAATCACATTATTTGACTGTGATTATTGAGAGGGTTGAAATGTCATAATCCATGTCTTAAATAGCAAGACTTCTTGGTTGGTCCCCTTTTTCTTTGCCTCCAACATACTCTCTTAATATAAATAATAATATAAGTCAATGACAACGACATATTCATTAATAATCTCACAAGTAAAGTTTAGAATAATGTACACATATATTTTACTATTTTTTTTTAAAAGATAGAAAGATTGTTTTCAATAAATTTTTAAATCAAGTGCATCAAATTTAAATATAGACAAGGAAAAAAAATGTAGTAAAAAATATAATATCTAATAAGGAAACCGGTGCCAATGATTCAAGAAAGAAACAAAAAAATGCGATAATAGTGCCACAGTAAACTACAAATGATGGCACATATTAAAAAATAAGTACAATAATACGATTAGTATAAAGAAAAATATATTTGGTATAGTGGTTCAGCACCTCACCCCTTAAGTAAGAGGTTGAGGGTTTAATCCCTACCTCTGATGAATGGAAAAAACTTTGTGGTCAGTTTCCTACCGCTTAGTGAGCTAACCATGAAACGAAAGGTTAGTCTCATGACTGCCGGTTGTGGGGATACCTTGGGAACCAAAAAAAAATTAAATTAACCATAAAAAAGTAAAACAACGATTCACCGGGGATACCTTGGAAACCAAAAAAAAAAAATCTAAATTAACCATAAAAAAGAAAAAAAACGATAAACAACGATTCACCGGGGATACCTTGGAAACCAAAAAAAAAAAATCTAAATTAACCATAAAAAAGTAAAACAACGATTCTCTGGGGATACCTTGGGAAACCAAAAAAAAAAATCTAAATTAACCATAGAAAGGTAAAACAACAATTCACCATTTACTGACCTTCTACTCTAGCATATATGTGTCCTTCATACTTCTCCGATCTAATTAAGGTCATGTCCTTTAATCTGAAGTTGCGTCATATACTCCCTAATCACCTCTCTTCAATATTTTTTCTTCTTACCTCTACCTCTCTTTGTACCTATTATAACTAACCTTTCTTACCTCTTCACGGGAACTTTTGTACATATAACTAGTGTTAGTTATATATACATAAAATAAATTATTCTATCTCTCATACAACTGACACTAATTATCTGAAAATTTTTTTAATCTTACAAGTGGATTCAAAATTGGTGCTTCCAAAAGTATGCTAGTTAGATCTATTAATACCCACACGTGGGGTATGTAAAGAATAAAATATACATAAATCTTATTATTATCTTGCAGAAATAGAGAGACTGTTTTTCCGAAAACTAATTTGTAAGACCCAAAAAAAAAAACTCATATAATTAGTGTCAAATGTAGACACATCATACATGTATTTCTATTTGTTTCATCAATTCTCTGTCTACATGTTGTACATCTCTCTGATTTTTCCATTTATGGCTTACACCAAACTCATAAAACTAAGTTGGATTTTCATTACAATCTACTTTTCAAAAAAAATCTTAATTAACAATAGAAAAGTAAAATAACAATTCTCCACTTACTGACCTTCTACTCTAGCATATATATGTCCTTCATACTTCTTCTATCTAATTAAGGTTATGTCCTTTAATCCGAAGTTCCGTCATATACTCCATAATCACCTCTCTTCAATATTTTTCTTCTTACCTCTACCTCTCTTTAATATTTTTCTTCTTACCTCTACCTCTCTTTATACCTATTATAACTAACCTTTCTCACCTCTTCACGGGAACTTTTGTGCATATAACTAGTGTCAGTTATATATACATAAAATATATATATATATATATATATATATATATATATATATATATATATAGAGAGAGAGAGAGAGAGAGAGAGAAAAACTGTTTTTTCGAAAACTAATTTGTAAGACCCAAAACAAAAACTCATATAATTAGTGTCAAATGTAGACACATCATACATGTATTTCTATTTATTTCATCAATTCTCTGCCTACATGTTGTACATCTCTTTGATTTTCCCATTTATGGCTTACACCAAACTCATAAAATTAAGTTGGATTTTCATTACAATCTACTTTTAAAAAAAATCTAAATTAACGATAGAAAAGTAAAACAACAATTCATCACTTACTGACCTTCTACTCTAGCATATATGTATCCTTCATACTTCTTTGATCTAATTAAGGCCATGTCCTTTAATTCGAAGTTGCGTCATATACTCCCTAATCATCTCTCTTCATTATTTTTTCTTCTTACCTCTACCTCTCTTTGTACCTATTATAACTAATCTTTCTCACCTCTTCACGGGAACTTTTGTGCATATAACTAGTGTCAGTTATATATACATAAAATAAATTATTCTATCTCTCACACAACTGACACTAATTATCTGAATTTTTTTTAATCTTACAAGTGGATTCAAAATTGGTGCTTCCAAAAGTATGCTAATTAGATCTATTAATACCCACAAGTGGGGTATGTAAAGAGTAAAATATATATATACCTTATCATTATCTCACAGAGATAAAGAGACTGTTTTTCCGAAAACTAATTTATAAGACCCAAAAAAAAAACTCATATAATAAGTGTCAAATATAGACACATCATACATGTATTTCTATTTATTTCATCAATTCTCTATCTACATGTTGTACATCTCTCTGATTTTCCCATTTATGGCTTACACCAAACTCATAAAACTAAGTTGGATTTTCCTTACAATCTACTTTAAAAAAAAAAAAATTAACCATAGAAAAGTAAAATAATAATTCACCACTTACTAACCTTTTACTCTAGCATATATGTGTCCTTCATACTTCTCTGATCTAATTAAGGTCATGTCCTTTAATTTGAAGTTACGTCATATATTCCCTAATCACCTCTCTTCAATATTTTTTTCTTCTTACCTCTACCTCTCTTTGTACCTATTATAAATAACCTTTCTCACCTCTTCACGGGAACTTTTGTGCATATAACTAGTGTTAGTTATATATATATAAAATAAATTATTCTATCTCTTACACAACTGACACTAATTATTTGATTTCTTTTTAATCTTACAAGTAAGTGGATTCAAAATTGGTGCTTCCAAAAGTATGCTAGTTAGATCTATTAATAACCACAAGTGGGGTATGTAAAGAATAAAATATAAATATAACTTATCATTATCTCACAGAGATAGAGAGACTGTTTTTCCGAAAACTAATTTGTAAGACCCAAAAAAAAAAAGAAAAAACAAACTCATATAATTAGTGTCAAATGTAGACACATCATACATGTATTTCTATTTATTTCATCAATTCTCTGTCTACATGTTATACATCTCTCTGATTTTCCCATTCATGGCTTACACCAAACTCATAAAACTAAGTTGGATTTTCCTTACAATCTACTTAGTTAAATGTAGCCCACCTGAAGATCCCATAAAATGTTCATCCAAAACCAATTTTAACTGCACCATTACAAACTCTTACGGCACCTTCCCAGATC
>DF359667.1:38597-49936 GCA_000787875.1 Solanum virginianum
TTACGACTTATTTATTTATAATATTTATTTATGTGATCTCATTATTATTTTTTATTGAATATTTTTGTGTCTTCACTAATATCATATTTTGTATTTTTTTTCTTCAAAAGAATCTCAGATATTTGTATTTTAGTAGGACTAAAGAAATATTTGAATCATAAGTTAATTATATGTTTTTATAAATACTTTATCAAAAAATTAAGAAAAAAAACTCGAAAACACGAGAATTTTGAGAAAAAAAAAGTCTAAAAATTCGAGAAACTTGAAAAAACCCGAAAACCCCGAAAAATCCAAAAAAAATTGAGAAAACCCGAGATTGAAAAATCTGAGTTTTATTGGTTTAGTTTGATTTTTATATTAAAAAATCCGACATAAATGGTTTGATTTGATAGTTAAAAAATCCGAACCAACCTGGTCCATGAACAACCCTATTTACATTTAAAACATATTAAAATCACAAATGACATTTTTGAATGTTTGAAATTTAAAATCATGATCCTAAATTACACATTTACATACTGATTAGAAATCATGATTCAACTTAGATCTCATTTGGAGATGACACTGTAGGGCCCATTTGGAATTGACACTCCTACCAAAATATTCTTTATATCTAGAAATCAAATTTGAGATATTTTATTAAATGTGAAACAATGTTACCACTGCATTACAACTCATAATAGTGACTATTGCTTCATTAACATAAAATAAAATAGATTAGTATGTTTAATTTTCTTTCCAACAACTAGTTGTATGAAAAATCAAGCATAGCTTTCGAATGACCAATCCAATCCAATCCTTATGTATGTATGTCAATTAAATTGTAGGTGACACTAAAACTAGAACGAATGTTCAAACGTTCAATCACCTTTTCACAAAGGGATGATTCAAAATTAGGGGAAGACGCATCTACCTTTGGAAGACAACATGAATTTGCAGATTTTAAATGGTATCCTAGCCAACGCAAAGTTATTTATAGGATTGATGATCGGGTTCCTACCAACGCTCCTGGCAATGCCCTTAATGACTTCACTGGATTTCGCGCTACACCTTCACTCGTCCTCGCCATTGTAAGAACCACAGGTAATTTAAATTACTCATAAATTTCTTCAGATTTACTTTCTTTCAAGTTTATGGTGATATTTATACCAGGTCATGACTTTAGTCTACTTTTTTTGTTCACTAGAGGAGACTCAAGAAGCAACAAATGATGCTGGTGGAAAATGTGCAAGTGCAAAACTAACCACTTCCACATTGAAACTTGGTGCTTATGGGTTGACAAACAATGGTTAGTTAATTCTTTCATCGCGCGATCGTAGTACAAGTAATATAGGATTTTAAGTTCAGATATTGTATTCAATTTGTATCAAACAAGTTACTAGTACTACACAAGGCTAATTCATACTTTTTGTTTTCTAATGCTCTCTGCCAAACGACCGCTAATTGAATATGAAAACTTTATCGTGCTTTACATATTCACAATCCTAGTAGCATTTAACATGTAAAGGGGATCTTATTTTACAAGTATTTTCATTACATTACATTATTAATACTTAGTTGTTAATTTAATAGTAATTTTTATATTCTTAATTTTATTTTGCTAGGAAGAGTTACATCCTTTTATTGTCCTTCTAGTTAAATATTGAAGACTTTACTAATCTAAGGTGTGTCAACTCTTCACTTTCGATATCACACCCTTGTTGGATACTCTAAAAATACACTACTTTGAAGAATCTAGCACATATCTGTTGATGTTTTTGAAGAGCCTGAGCAAAATAGTTAATAATCGATTCGATTGCATTCTCTCAGGTATTGCCTTTACTGGCTATCCAGTGGTTGGGTTTCAAAATCGAGTGCAAGCATCAGGAACATGCCTAAACAGCCTTGAAGATGCAAGAATCACAACATGCCCTTGGGACCCTAGAGTTAAAGGTCTCTTTTTTCACCAAACAACATTTAGCATTAGTTTATCCAAAGTCAAAGGTTTCATTGAAGATATCCAAAGGCTAGTTGATTTGGAGCCTAGGGCACTATGTGTCCTTGACTTATATGATGGAATCCTCATGAGGTATGTTACAACTTCAAATGCTTACTTGGGTAAACAAGAAGATGGTTTGGATTTTGACATCACATATTATAGAAGCAAGGACCCAATGTCCCCTAGGCTCTTTGAAGATTTTCTTGAAGAGATGGAGCAACTAGCAATTTTCAAATATGGGGCATTGCCACATTGGGGAAAGAATAGGAATGTAGCATTTATTGGGGCTATCAACAAGTACAAAAACGTTGATAAATTCTTGAAAGTGAAACAAAGCTATGATCCATTAGGATTATTTTCTAGTGAGTGGACAAATCAAGTTTTAGGTTTAAAAGATGGATTGACCATAGTTAAAGAGGGGTGTGCTCTAGAAGGACTATGCATTTGCTCTGAAGATATTCATTGCGCACCAAAGAAGGGTTACTTTTGTCGACCAGGTAGAATTTACAAAGATGCTAGGGTGTGTACTCGTTTATCGTCACGATAAAATACTTATCCTAGTAAGTTATATCAGTAATGCATGCAGACTTTTATATAAACAATGTCGATATATAAAGAAGGAAAAAATAAACACATCAATGTAGTAAGTAAACCTTAATTAATACACTTAAATATATATTACTAATATATATTTGTTCTCGATGAGTTTTTATTACTTCTTTAAATATGAATTTGAAAGCCTGTATTGTATATATAGACACACTCATTCACAAACTTGAGGAGAATATCTTTTCATGTTGAATTTTAACTAAATTACAAATCAAAATTTTGATTTTACGTTCACATTTCATTCAAAGCAAAGTAGTAACAAGTTTGTACATTTCGAAGCTTTTAGTTATGGACAAAAAGCATTAATCTTAATAAACCATTTAAAATATTTTGATGATTAAAAAACGAGTGGCAAAACATGACAAACAAATACAAAAATCAGGTCCCTCCCAAATTTTAACATGAAAAGATATCGTAAATAGGCAAACATATGATATGTATTTACATTATACTACTATAGTTTAGAAAAATTATAATTTATAGCTATAGTTAGAGTTTTGTTGCTGTAGTTAGGTTTTGTTACTATGTTCTCTCTCCACTCTCTCTCTTCTCTCTCCTCGCTCTTTGCAATTTCTTGTCAGATGTGCAATTACATATGTATATCAGCTGCATATATATAATTATTTTGACAGATAAACATATACAATTCATCTCTCTACCCTCTCTCGCTCGCCTCTCTCCTCCCTCTTTCAATATAATCTCGCTTGCCTCTCTCCTCCCTCTCCCAATCGCGCTTGCCAAATATACAAATGCATATGTACATTAGTTACACATATATAATTATTTGACAGATATACACATACAATTTGACAGTACAATTCACGTCTCTCCTCCCTCTCTCGATATCGTTCGCCTCTCTCCTGCCCTCTAGGTCACATAGCCGAGCTAATCCCATGTAATTATATAAAATATAACTATTTGACCATATTAAATTTCAAGCATAGATTATTTATGAAAATTCCTTTTTTAACAAAGGACTGGTAGTGTTCATAATAAGTACTACAAAAATATTATTTTCTTAGCATCTCTATAACAAATTAAAGACCTATTATCAAGAGCTGAAAACCTGGTTCCTTTAAGCAAAAGCAGATTCAAAGTGGGTAGAAAATTTTTCTGAGCAATTAGGATTAAGGTCATCCAATTTAATAAGGAGCCAAAAAGATATAGAGTTATTATCATATATATATTTGCATATGAGAAAGAAGATTTGGGGAAGAGGCTGCAAATGATCTTTTGCTTTTTCTTATAGATTGATTTCACATAAAAAATTGAAAATAAAATTTGATTAAGAGGGAGGAGTAATGAAGTTGTGAAAGACGATGATTTTCGTATTTTTGAATCTAAAATGAAATCTAATCAATGGTTGGCTGGTGAATGGTGATGCAATGGTTTTATTACTGAGAAAAGACGTACATAAAGTCACTATTGAAGTTGTTTCAAATTTTTGAAAAGACACTTTAGTTTTGCAGATGTAGTATTATATTCTTTATAAATATGTCATTTCGATCCATTTTCTTCATATGTTTGTTTTCACGCAGCTGCCGCACGTGAATGACCAATTTTAGCTTTTAAACACCAATTAAAAAAGGTCATGTGTTATTCCTTTTATCAATAGTTAAATACTTTATCTTTAAATACATCTTCTTCCCCAAAAATTACGGAGTCGTTGTATATCTTTGAAAAATAGGGGTATTTGTAACACCCGATGAAAAGACGAAAATATCCCTAAAATTGACCTTGCACGTAACGTGTCCTCTCATGCTCCATTTGCAAATTCGAGATCGAATTTGAGATCAGTGCGAAAAACTGAGTCGAAAAATGATCTCGACTCGACTTTAATGTGAAAAATGCTAATTTATTTTTTCAAAGAAAGTCAAAACAGTAGACTTTCTGCGCCTTTCGCGATGCGGAAAAGACGCAGAATCAGACTTTGTGTTTTTTCAAAATTTTGACGTAAACTGAGCATTTACAAGAATCTAGATTTCCACACTGGTGCGCAACGCGCACCAATACAAAAACAAGCCAAAATTTTTCTTTTATTTGGAAAGGGTAGTTTCGACCATTTCCACACTCTTTAATTCTAAACTAATCAGTTTTAAGTCGTATTTAAGCCCTAAACACTTATTTTACACCTTCATTCTTCAGAAAACCATCTCAAGAACTCAAGTGCAAGAAAGATCAAGATTCGTAGTAAGACTCAAGAATTCTTTCCCATTCTTCAAGGATTCTTTTTCAAGGTATATAAGGCCACTCTAAAATTATTATTTTTATAATATTTTAGAAAGTATAACTTAGTTTTCATCCCAGAAGTCTCAAGTCTTGGTTTATATTACTTTCATGAAAATCTTGTAAAATTTAGTAAATTTCTTTACGTATGCATAGATTCTTGATTTAATAATGATGAATCTTGATTCTTTAATTGTTATTAAAATATTGACTCCCAGATTTTAAAGTTATAAATGATTTCTTGTGAATTCACATGGGTTTCATGAACACCCATAAAGCTTATAGTTTAAGACAAGTTAAAGAATTCTTTTCTTGAATCATTATTGCATTTTAGCTGAGTACATTATATATTAAAGAATGATTTTCTTGAAAGTTTCTTGGTACTTTAGTTGAGAAATCTAGTATGTTTGAAAGTACATGAAAGATACTAGTTTTAGTAAAGTTAAAGATTTTAGTTGAGAAAGCTAAGTAGTTAGCTGGGCTTAGTCCCCAAGGAAGCTAGATTTCAAGAATTTATGATCATTTAAGTATGAGTTATATCAAGTATTTTGGGAGTAGTATTGAGCACCGATATGAGTGAGAGTAGAATAAATTACTCAAACTCATAAACTATGTAGCCAGCATAGAATATGATTGTACTACAGTACCTTCCTCATTAGCCACTGAGATGGCCTAGTTTTGGGATGGATCCACTTCCCTAGTTCTTTGTCCCCTACCCCGACAAAGTACGGGACAGTTCTGACAGCATGGGCAAGACGTTGTATCATCACGAAGCTCATAGTAATGGTTGTCGGTTAGAGAAACTCCTCAAGAAGTAAAGATTTTTATTCTACTTAGTTGAGATTCAGTATTTTCTATGTTGCATATTTAATGAAGTTGAGCCAAGTACAGAACTAAGTTTTGAATACCATGTTATATATATTTAGCTATGTTCATTAAGGTGTTAACGTAAAGGTTTCTCTTATGTTGAGTTGCACTTCTGACAAGTTAAAGAATATATGTGTCTATTTCATATGCATGACATATTTTGTTAGTTAAGTTGTATTCAGGTGCAGTTTTAAAGTAAGTATTCTACTTTTATTACGTTTTGGCAATCTTACATACTGTACATTCTATGTACTGACGTCCTTGGTGTTGCACGTATCATGATGCAGCTGCAGGTGTCTATGATAACAGCTGATCAGTAAGACAGTCGCCATCAGCGATCGGTGAGACCTCTTAGCATCCAGAGGATTTCAAGAGTTCCATTTATTGTATTTAATTTTGTTGAGGTACTTATGAGTCTTTTCCGGTGCCTTATTTCAGAGCCAGTACTTTAGAGGCTTCGTAGACTAGCAAGACACTATTTCAAGTTATTTATTTGAAAGCTCTTAAGCTAAGTTGTATACTTTGTCACTGTATTCTTTAAGTTCATGAAATTTGAGTCCATTCTAGTTCATTAGAACATTATTGTCTTCCGCTGAGTAAGTTAGTCAGGCCAAGAACACTTGGGGCCAGAAATGATTTCTGAGTGCTGGCCACGTCTAGGTTGTAGGCTCGGGACGTGACAGTATTGAAATCAGTTCCACAACACAAGATTTCAATGTAATTTTCAAGCCCAAAACATATATATTTTTCAGTCATTCAAGATTTAATTTCTTTTAAATTTGAGAAATCAAGATATCGTTTGTGATTAGGTTATGATGTAATGCAAAAGAAGATTTTGAAAGTAAATTGATAGAAGCAAATATGTAATTTTATTAATTTAATTTATGTATAACGAATATTCGTTTAACTTATTTCACTTTCTACCCCATAAAAATCTACGCATAAATTTCCTCATAAGTTATGTGAGTATTAATTTTGTATAATTACTAAAACACAATCAAACACCATACAAAATTAATATATGAATAATTTTAATACCAACATTTGAAACATATCAACCAAACATTGTATAAAAATAAAACATGAATGACTTTTATCGTATTAACAAATCAAACATGGTATAAAATTAAAGGAAATTTACGGAAGTACACATATTATGTTTCACTATTTTCAAATATTTTCTACTATTTGTACAAATTTATAAAATCCCTCTTTTTCACCAGTGTATCTGCATAAATGGTTTATGAATCATGTATGAGTGTCAGTGTATCCTCAAACCATGACTTATGAATCCGCATAATGGCCACTTATGAATCATGTATGAGTGCTAGTGTATCCGCAAATCATGACTTATGAATCATGTATGTACGAGTGTATCCGCAAATCATGACTTATGAAACATGTATGAGTTCCAGTATATCCGCAAATCATGACTTATGAATCATGTATGAGTGCCAGTGTATCCGCAAATCATATATTCCTTGATCAAACAAGTTGCTCATAAGCCTCTTTATTATTCTTACACTCACAAAAATTTAGGAACAACAGATACACGTACTAATCAGTCACCAATCATGCAGAAAATGTTTGATCAAAATTTTGCAAATCTATCAGTAGTTCTTGTTCTTCTCTTCTACTGTTTGGTTATGATGGTTTCAGCTAGAGGTAACTCTTTCATAGTTTAGTTGCAAAGCTACATATTCCCTTTCCCTCTGTTTTAAATTGTTTGACTTGGACGAGGCTTAAGAAAGTAAAAAATATTTTTAAATCTTATTATCTTATGCTCAAGATGAACAGAATGTATGAAAATACTACTCCCTATGTCCCATATTATATGAGCTTTTTTCATTTTACACGGTTATTAAGAAATCATTAATGTACTACTAAATTTTACCATTTTACCCTTTATTTATATCAATGTATATTAAATTAAGTTAGAAAAATTCATTAATACACTAATTAATGATGGGGTAAAATGAAAAAAAATAATTAATTATATCCTAATTTAGTAAGCACCCACATAATATGGGACAAATTTTTTTAGAAAGATGTTCATATAATACAGGACGAAAGTCGTATTCTTTTATCTTATGGTCTAAAACATGTTAAGCTGAAAGTTAAACCTGTTGTCCAAAAGAAAAAGAGAGATATCATTTTATACGGACCAAAAAGTTAAGAGCAAGATAAATTGAAACAAAGGGAGTATTTATATTATATGAGTTTAAGTTATATATACAAGAGCATGACACTTTTATTTGTTGTTAATTTCAAGATTACAAAATTAAGCTTAGTCGAAGATATCTTTTGATTGACCTGATAAGTTACTGAATGAGGTATATTGGTAATTCATTTGTAACATTGTGCAGGCTCTCATATGACTAATCCTGGTATTGAGCCGGATGACGATGATATGAAGCCAGACAAAGCATCATTGATAGCGTCTGAGGTAAAAGGATTAGAGCCCCTGCACAGTGCGACAGAATACAGACAAGTAACAGAATCTCAGGAGCTCGAAATGGCAATAGCAGCAGGTAATTACAATAAGTCTAAGACGTGGTTATGGTCGCAGCAACAACAGCTTTTTCAGATGTGTCTGGCTTGTAAGTGTTGTATGTCCGCGATGGAGACAGAGCCCAGCGCCCAGCAACTGCACAAGTTTGCCTTGTTGCTTTGTTATCGACTGTCAACTCCCTAATAAGCCTTATGGAGTTTGTCCTTTTGTACCCAAGACATATAACTGCACCTCTTGTGCTACCCCTCTGCTCTAAGCCTTAACAACAAATACAAGCAGAGATTAGAGATTCAAAATTTAAAATTTATGAGTTTCGTTCATCTATCACAAGTTAGTACTATAATTTCCTAAATTAATGGCTTGTTGTTTAAACTTTAATAATTCAACACATAATTCAATATCCAAATAATTTCAAAAAAATTCAAATTTAAAATATAAGTTTTATATATCTTAGAAAAATAAATTCCAATTATAAATTTTGCAAAACAACAAGAAAGCTAACGAACTTACTTAACATCCTTTTAAAAATTTATCTGACTGAAGTGCATGTAAAATTGACTAATATCTCAGTTATGTGAGTTTAAATTTGTTTGTCAAAAAACTAATTTGTTTGAATTTCAACAGTTCTACACATCATTTAATGCTAAAACCTACTCCCTCTGTTTCATATTAAGTGAATTGTTTGGTCATTTTACATATATTAAGAAAAAAAAATATAGACAAAATTTAATCATGTTTTTTCCATTTTTATCCTTTTCAAACTCCACACACTCATTTAATATATTATTTTTTTCTCATACAAAACTTAACCTTAGAAACTTAAATAATGAAGGGTAAAACTAGAAAACGTTTCCAACACATTCCTTGAAAAGTGAATAATTCACTTATTTTGAAACATAAAAAATTTTCTAACAATTCACTTAATATGAAACGGAAGGAATATTAGTCTACTCCACAAAGATTACATTTAAAAGATTATACAACAACAATAACATACCTAGTGAAATGTCACAAGTGAAGAATCATTAATTAAGTTTCATTATTTGATGAAAATACCGACAGAAAATGGTTCCAATGAGATAATAAAAAGTCGATGAGTAATGATTTTGATGAAATTTGATAAATTCTTATGGTAAATAGTTCTGGTGACATATGAAAAACTCGAACAGAAATGATTTCGACTAGATATGATTATGCCGATGGGATAAGATTTCAATGGATACATGTTCCATGTGAGGCTCCTTTTGTATTTTTGAGACTAGCCTTATGTATCTTGGTATTTCTTGTCCATTTTTGGGGTTTGTTTCTATTGTCCTAGCTACTCTGTACTTGAGACTTCCAAATTCTGGGAGGGATCCTTTTTTGTTGTATATATCCCTATTTTGTTGTTTTCTGTTCCTTTACATGTCAATCTTTCTATCCGTTAACTCTTGGTTAGATTCTTCCCTCACACCCATTACTAGTAGTTTAGGGTTACGAGCTGAACCTAACATTATTATTCTTTTTATATATGCTTTGTATAGCTTTCTTTATTATAATTGACATGTTTCTTACTGTCTTATGTACTTTCTTTTTCATCACTATTTTGATTTGTTGTACTCCCTATAACTTACTTGCGGGATCACACTGGATATAATGTTACTGATGTTGTAAGTTAGAAAAATGATAGTTGAAAGTTGAAGTTATATTTTAATATACATTCAACTTGATTTTTCTATTTTGAAGTCATGTCTAATAAAGTCAAACATATCTATAACTGTGACACCCCATAACTTTAATTTTACATGTGGGAAGTAGATTAGGGTCATAAAAGACCTCTAGTACCTTGCCGATCGAGTTCAAAACTTTTGTATAAATTGAGTTTCTCGCGTCAGATTATACAAGGGCCAACTTTAAATAACTATAACTCTTAGCAAACAAATAAATAGGTGGCCCGTGACCTACCAAATGAAAGTTCTTTGAATTACTTTTCCAGCGCAACTAATTTCACCTCATTTGCAGTTCGAAGTCAACAGTTACGATTGTTTTATTGGAGACTGCCAGAGCAAATTTGAACTACGAAACCTACTTACTAGTCATGGTTTGAGTTAGGGGTCGTACTGTCAACTCATGTAAAAACTTCAGAAAATCTATTTTTGATCCCCAGACTTGACGAACCCATCTACGGGTCGTCGATGCATCTATGGACCGTAGATTGGGCTCGTGGAATTGATCCAAAGACCCCAAAATTTGCCTAAAAGTTTATGGATTGGTTCCTATGGGCTGTGGAAGGCCTAGGTGGGCCCGTTGATGATTTTGAAAAGTTTTTAAGAAAGGTTATTTTGGTCTTTTTCCACCTTTTCAATGCCTAAACTTGATGTTTTTACACCTAAATAAATCCATAAACATATCAGTTTAATCTTTTTATGCTAAAACACTCTCTCCAACTTAGAGCAAGGTTTCAAGGGAGAAAAAGGCTAGGGTTGAAAATAATCTTATGAGTTTTTCCAATCTGTTTCAAGATTCAAAACTTTCAGGTATATAGGGCTAACCAAAACTTGGATTATGCTATTCCACATGCCCTATAACCCAAATTGATGGAGTTGTGAATGAATTAAGTCTCCCATGAATTTTTCTTGAAGGTTTCTCTAAAATCCCAATGTATTCCTATATGATCTCGCATGAATTATTGTTTTATGAATTAAATTCTTGAATTAGGTGATTTTGCTTTTCTACATGAACCCTAGCAAGAATTCTTGTTATTTTACATATTTCACTTAAATAGGTATGCATGAGTGTAATTTGAGCCTAAAGATTCTATGGAATCCCTAAATGCTTTAACTCTACTTTTATTTTCTTGAATGCTATGAGTTAGAATGATGCATGATAGAGTTTTTATGAGTCAAGAGCTGAACCTTAAAAGAATATAACCAAAAAGTTGGCAGTTGATGCGATGAATTTAGTTAACAAATGTCCAATGAGACTAGATGAATGAGTTAACCATAGGGTTGATATCTTATGAGCATTTGAGTCTTGGAAGGAGTATTGAGCAACAAATTGAGTAAGGGTAAGTCCAACTCGAATTCAATAACTATGTAGCCGGCGTATGAGAGGATTGGACTGTAAAATCGGATGTTTTCTATTGTCCCTCATATTAAGTGAATTGTT
>DF359666.1:0-33641 GCA_000787875.1 Solanum virginianum
CCCCTCGATCTTATTAGCTTAGTAGCAGCCGTGGAAGTTATAGTAGTTCTAGCAGAGTAAGCTAGAAGATGACCAATCCCTCCATCATGATTCATTTCGAAGAATGAAATGAAAGCGGTGCTAACCTACAAAAGCTCAGCTCATCAACTCTTGCAGAGCCTCTTACTACCCCGATACGAGCTGTAATAGGTAAATGCCTCATTTTCTCTTGAAGTTGTCAAAATTACTCGTAATAAGATATTGGCTACAATTGAAAAGGTCTTATCAATAAAATTTCCATTTACGAGAAGGTACTACAAGTTGTAAACTAGACTATGACTCATAGAGGTGTATCATAGTAGTAAATTCCAATATGCAAAATGCTAACCATGAAAGCCTGACTCATAGGGAACATTACAAGTCGTAGCTGCAAGCCGTAGCTGACACCGAGCAGTTTTTCCATTTAATTTAGGGACTAGTTTGTAAATAGTATAAATAGTATATTTTAGGTTTTTGGAAAGCACCTTCATAGTTTTTCATAGTTTTAGTGTTTTGTAGTGAGTTTTTAAAGAAAATAGTGAGTAAATTTTTAGGGTTTTCCTTGGAGACTCAAATTTGGAGATAGGATTCACTTGTGGATTAAGTTCATCATTCAAGTTTATGATTCTAAATAAATAGGTGGTTTTATTGTTCTTCATTCTTAAGCGATCAACTATGTTTTCTTTATTCATTATTTATTTACTAGCACAAGTCATGAGTATCTAAACCCACAACTTAGGGTTGTGGGAACCATGAGTAGCTAACTAGGAAAACCCATATTATTTGCACTTCTTGAGTTGGGTATTTGCATTTATTATCCATTTTCCTTCATTTTACATGTTGTTGAATGGTGGCCAACATTGAACCCCGCCTAGTGTCATGATCCAACCAGGTAGTAATAAATAGGAAAAGGGAATGGTTAATAAAGTTTTTGTAGTTCTCGTCTAATCAACCAAACCTGGCCAAGGAGAGGTTTATTGGGATAATAGGTAATGGTTAGTTTGGCATACTATGGTAGCCGGCTAAGCACCATAGTGAAATTCAACGTTCACCTTCAGAAGAGGGCTGCAGAACCTGAATTACCATCCTACATGTAATGTCCCAATTGAAATTATGTTATCTAGGGTGTTTAAGATAGTGAATCATGGGGAACACGATTACCTAAGTTGCTCTCCAAATGATTATTTCTCCTTCTTATTAGTTTAGTTTAAATTTCTAAAATAATTATAAACCCCCCTCCTTTCCTTGAACATTGTGTTATTTGATGTTTGAATTGATTATTGGTGAAACAGGATTGTTAGAGTCCTATATTCTCTTGGGAGTCGACCCTAACCTTGGTTAGGTTATTACTATTGACGATCATTCTGACCTTAAACTATAGGCATATCATAGGAGTGACTATTAAGAAAAATAGCATTGTTGACGGGGAATACGATGATGCGTTGATTTGGTTTTGCTAGTAGTTTAATTCAAATGTTAATTTCTTAATTCTCTTGTACTTTACTTTTATTTTTGTTTTTGGTTGTTTAGTTTCTTCTGCATGGGATACTAGGTGTATGCCCAATACAAGGAGCCAAGGTGGACCCTTAGCTCCAATCATATTTTATCCAACATATTGCTCAGAGAATGGCTCAAGTAAACGTGAATATTGTGGTTGATGAAGCTCAAAATAGGGATGATGATGTTGATGATAGGGAGGAAAATACACTACCAAGGGAAAATAGGCCATACCATAGGGATTTTAACGAGAATGCATATGGATGGAACCAATATCGATTAAATCCCATGGTCATGGACATCATAGGAGCTATATTATTGGTATCATTACTGACCGACACTAAGTTCATGGTGTCAAATGGATTACTCCAAATGCTTTAGAACAATGGTTTATTTGTGGGGTTACCCTCTGAGGATCCTCATAGACATCTGCACAGTGTGGCTTTTGTGTGCAAGAGTGTGATGGGTATGCAGAATCTTTCTATGGATGCCATTGGATTACGTGTGTTCCTTCTATCTCTTACCGATAATGTAGCAGATTGGCTATCAGAATTCTCACAGAGCTCAATCACCAGTTGGGCAGAATTGCAAAAAGCCTTCTTGGAGAGACACTTTCCAAGTTCGAAGAAGCTTAAATTGAAGGATCAAATGAATAACTTTGAGCAATTTCTAGGTGATTACATTAGCACAATGTGGGAGAGGTTTACCAAAGTATTTAAGAAGTGTTCCAGACCATATGATCGTGGATAATGCCTTAGTGGAGATTTTTTATCAGGTTCTAGATGAGAATAGTCAAGCGTGTGTCCATACTATCATGGGAGGCAAATTCTTAGATCAACCATTCACAAGGATAGCAGAACGAATGGAGCAAATAGTCAAGACCAACAGATCATGGGGGCAAAGGGAGAGAGCTTCCATAAGGATCTCATGTGCGATGAATGTTAGGTTGTAGCAAGCTAAAATTTACGAGGAGATCATGTAACAACTTGCTCAACTCCACATGAGGATGGACTTGGTGGTTAAGCAAAGTGAAGAAAAAGTTCATGCGGTATTCCACCAATCTCTTAGAGCGCCCATGTATGAGAAACACTATTATGGTGAGGATGTTTGCTTTGTTAAAGATCAAGTGATAGGTTTTTGGAACAACTCCCAAGGGTCTAATTTGAACTATTGGCGTCAAGGCTCCAGAAAGCAAGATTGGAACTATAATTAGGATGGTGCTTATAGAGATAACTATGGGGGTATTTTAAGAGACATAGGCTGCCAGAAGCCGAGTGGGGAAGAATAGATGGGTATAGGAGTGGTCCTTATGTGCCACCCCACAATCATCATGCCCGAGAAAGCAATTCAAGAATTGAAGATATGTTTGACTAGTTGATGAAGAAAGCCAAAACACAAGATGAGACTTCGAAGGGTATAAGTCTGAAATTTCAAGTATCAATCAGAAAATAGAGTCTCATTCGGTGGCTATCAAGTAATTAGAACAACAATTTGGTCAAGTATCCACTCAATTAAACCAACGCCAAAAAGGTACATTTCCAAGTAATACAGTACAAAGCCCAAAAAATGATGACCATTATAGAGGTCACAAAAAGGAGAGGTAAGAGTACAATTGATCCTCCAATGTTGGTTATTGTGAATGATGGGCATGAAGACGTAATTGTGAAGAAGGGTGTGAATTAAAGAGATGAAGGAAACAAGGATAGGGTAAACATTGAAGTGGCTAAAGAGCCAGAGAAGAGTAAGACCATCCCAAGGCCTCCGCCTCCCTTTCCACAAAGAGTCAACCAAAAGGAGGAGGATACTAAATTCAAACATTTCCTCTCCATGTTGAAGCAATGTCTATCAACATTCCTCTTATTGAATCATTAGAGAAAAAGCCTGGGTATGCTAAATATATGAAAGATTTGGTGACCAAAAAGCGTACGGTGAGCTAAGAGCTTTTGGATGAGCTCCAACATTGTAGTGCCATTACCACAAAATCTTTAGTCCAAAAAAGGAAGGATCCCCGTGCATTTACCAACCTTTGTACCATCGGCACTATGGAATTTGTAAGAGTGTTGTGTGATTTGGGAGGAAGTTTCAATTTGATGCCTCTTGTAGTGTTTAAAAAGCTTAGCTTAAGTTCTTATACTCCTATGAGAATGAGGCTATTGGTGGTGGATAGGACAATCAAGAAACAAAAGGGAATACTTTACGACATATTAGTGAAAGTGGATAAGCTCATATTCCTGGCAAATTTTGTAATTCTTGATTGCAAAGTTGACTTTGACGTCCTTATTATCTTGGGGAGACCATTTTTTGCTATGGGGAGAGCCTTGGTGGATATGGATTCCGGTCAACTCAGGTTTAGGGTGAATGAAATAGAGGTAGTTTTTGACATTTGCCAATATATGAAGCATCTCGATGAACTAAAAAGTGAAGTGTGGACTGTTGAGGAATTTTGATCATTCAAGATAACTAAGTCATACCGCAATATTGGGAGGCAACCCAAGAGGTTTTGATGTTTTGCTTGTGTTTAAGTTCATTCTCATTTTGTGGTTTCTTAGGTAGTATTTTTGTAATGCCCTTATTATTAAATAATATATTCACCTCTATAAAGATATTCCCTCAAGATAAAATCAACCCTACTTCACAACTCTTTGACTTGAGTTTGTATCATTCAAGAAATTGGATTTCTTGATTCGTAGAAAGGAATGAGGAAGGGGTTTGTTTTAGTGCAATTTATTTACTTTTATGCAATCACACATGTGAATAAAATAAATATGGAGCGAAAAAGGGAAAATTTGGGCAGCCACCTTATTGGATAGTTTTCTTTTAACTTATTTTTAACACAAAACATATTTTCCCCAAAGTAAATCCATTTGAAGACCATATAAAACCTTATAAACTCTCTCGTAACCTTATATTTGACAAAAAACCCACAAAATAAATCAGTTTCATGGAGCAAAGTTAAGAAATCCCCTATCCTTTAGTAAATGGTTGAAATCTATCTTTAAATTGCATAGTGTGTAGTAATTATGGAATATCTTGTTGTACATAGCTTTGTTTTTAGTGTGCAAGTATTTTTAGAAAAGATAATTTACATACATACAACTTTTATGTTTATGTGAAAATATGAATCTGCTTTTATGGTATCAAAAAAAGGTGCAAAACATGATGAAAGTTTTGGCCAGTTTTCTATTTGAGAATCCTTCTATGTAGTTTTGTTAGTATTTTAATCATATCTTGATGTGTGTGCTATAATTTATGATAATTATTAGTTTTTTGCAACCCCAAGACATGTATCTATAACTCTTACACTTATGTTGGGACCAAATTTGGTGGTTATGGATTCAATATAGTGGACGCAAGTTAGGACAAGTTTTGTCCAGAGTTTTGACATACAAATCCCTGGGGGTGTGGTGTTAGTCTTTTGATTATAAATACTTGTATAAAGGGTATTTTAAAGTGATTCTTGATTTTCTACAACCTATATTCTTATACCTATAGTTTTCATGTAGACTTGAAAGGCTAGTTTGTCCATTTACTAATTCAAAATCTAGTTATGCTGTAAGGCAGTAAAGCTGCCTGAGAAAAGTGTGATTTGCAGAAATAGGATTCAGTTTTGGTATTTATCTTGTTAGTTTCTACCTGTTAGAAGTGCTGAATATTAAATTAGTATTAAGGTGCTCACACTCTTGTACAATCTTAAGAAAATTGATCAATGAAACAGATGTTGTATTGATCCACGACTTGAACACGATAGGGTCAGTTGCATGCTACAAGAATCAGGTTAGTGTAAAAACTTGTTCTTGTCCCTTTGTTACCTGCTAGTATATTTCAATGTTATCTTTGTATCTCAGCTATGTTCTTGTCATTTTATCTTATTGTGTTGATATTTTGGGACTTGCAAGGAACTCGCTTAATTCGCCCATTTGTACGAATTGCCTAATCACTTGACATCCTTGTGGATTTTGTCCTTCTTATGGATATGAATTTGTCACTATAGGCATGCCTCTTTTCAGATCAATTACCATCTTGATTGTGGATTTTTGCTTCATCCTAAGTATGGAAGTAGTTCATTTTATGCACGAACTAGAAAGTCACTCTTAATATGGTTCTTGGTTCTCTTGATAATTGGATTTTCACCCTTCTTCATATAGGGCTTTGGTCCTTCTTGATACTTGATTATGTTTGGTGTGATGGTATGACTTATATATTGGGTGGAACTTGTCATTTGAATGTCTTGTAAAACTTGTTCCAAGAACTCTTGATACATAGATCTTTAAGTATCCTACTTGATACTATTGGTATATTTGTGCACTGGGTCTATTTACTTTATTCCAATTGTGTTGCCCTTTGTCTTAATAAAGGTAAATTGAGGGATTTAAGGTTCTCAGCTTTTAGCTTTTACACCACTAAGCTTCATGGTTAGCGATAGTTATTTCTATCGTAGGGAGTACCCAAGATGATGCTTGAGGATGACCAATGAAGATAAATTTTGGGAGATGCGCAAAAGATCACATTTGCATCTAGACATATATATTGTAGTAGTTTTGGGACATGTGCATGATTCTCCTGTTGCATATGTATGCCTAATTTTGAAAAGGCTAGTGTAAATTATGGAACCATGGTTTGTAACTTTAAGTTTTGGCTTGTTTAGTTAAATTTGAGCCGGCGAGCTGGTTTCTTTATTGAAATACTAGTTATGTTGTGATGATTGTATGAAAAAGGAAGTAGTAAATTTTGTCTCTGTATTTTGATATTTGTAATACTTTTCAGCATGCTACAACAGTAGGGGCAATATATAGATATCTCACAAGATAGTGGTCTAAATTACTTTCAAGGTACTTATGCCAAAATCTTGAACTAGAAATCAACTAAACAACCTTTAGCACAAATTCCTATACCTTTGACTATTTTGAATTTATTATTTAATTATGATTAATAAGTCAGGTGTTAAATTCTTCGTATGTTAGTGAGTGTTATGTAAGCCTAGAGCATATAAAAGTGGCATCCTCCCGCGAGGGTTGCACAAGTGTTGGTATCAGCCCCTAGGCTTGTGATTCTAGGACTTTTGATGTGAATTACTTGTATACTTGTCTATTTTATAAAAGGGCCAAGCTATGTTATCTGTTCATTTACACGATTAATACTATTTTAGTGCTTGTAAAGTGCATATGCATCATGTACGTGTCCCTAATACAATGTGATCTTCTCTTTTGAAGAAATTAAATTATGGCCTCTTCCTCTAATAGACCTACGGAAGCAGCACGAGAAGGATAAGATAACTTGTATTCCCAACCTCATCCCCTAGAAGGGGTTGGCGAACATATCTCGGATCAATATGTCCTCCGAACTAGTGAGTCTGAAGTGGGAAACCAAGGTGTAAGACCTATCCCACATCCTCAAATGAGTCATAGTACTCAAGTTATGAATCCTACTTTCCAACAGATAGCTGAATTCTTCTACCAAATGGCTTAATTGATGCATGATCCTAATGGGATAAACTTCGAGAAAATAAGGAAAATGGGTGGAGTAGAATTTGAAGGTTATATTGATCACGCTGATGCTGAGCAATGGCTGGAATGCATGGGGAGGGTGTTTGAGTGATTCGAGTGTTCAAATGTTACAAAATTTAAGTATGTTATTTTATTACTACAAAAGGATGCTTATGATTGGTGGGTAAGTGTCCCAAATACCAAGGTAAAACCTCCAGTTCTGACTTGGGATGAGCTTATTAAGGAGTTTCATATAAAGTATGTTCCACCTGCCTACTGTGATGATAAGAAAAAAGAGTTTCTAAGTTTGAGCCAGCGGGGCATGTCTATTGCTAAATATTAACAAAAGTTCCTAAGGCTTTCTCATTATGTTGGAGATGTTAATAAAGAGGAGAAAGATAAGTGCAGGAGATTTGAAGACAACTTAAAAGATTCTATTAGAAAGAATGTAGCAATCTTGCTACATGAGAGCTTCTTTAAATTAGTTTCCGCTGCTCTTACCTGTGAAAGACTTAATAAAGAAGAAGCTAGTAGACATAAAAATAAACTCTAGACACGTAGATCAGATTTTGGATGTCCATTCAAAAAGGGAAGGTTTGATGATTCTAAGACTAGTGGTATTAACAGGTCTCCTCAACCCAAGCAAAGCAGATTAGATTATTCTACAGGTAGCTTTCCAAAGAATGGTCAAGGGAAGACTCGTGTTCCTACATGTGAACAATATGGAAAGAATCATTATGGTATCTATAGGAGAGCTTCTAGTGCTTGTTTTAACTGCGGAAGTTTTGATCATAAAGTGAAGGACTATCCTAACTAGATTCCTTCCTTGCACACTGAAAGCTCAATTCAAAACCCTTCTACTAATCCTCCTCAAATAATTAGGGGTGCAAGACCAAAACACATCCAAGCGGCTGGAGCAAGTGGAGAAAATAAAACTAGTGGGCCAACGGCTATGGAAAGAGCTTATGCTATGAAATAGAGGGATGATCAAGATAGCCAAGACGTGGTTGTTGGTAAATTTCACTTATTTTTCTTATGTGTGTTTACATTTTTTGATCCTGGATCTATAGATTCTTATGTTTGTTCATCACTTTTTTTCCTGAAAATGTGAAATCTATGAAGCTTGATTATAATGTGCTAGTTGAAAGTCCGTTGGGCTACCGAGTTGTTTGTAATCGAATTTACTGAGCTTGTCCCTTCATGATCGAAGACCTAGTTTTCCCAGCGGATTTTATTGAAATGCCCTTCCAAGATTTTGATGTTATTATTGGGATAGATTAGCTTTATAAATATCATGCGGTAGTGGATTGTAGATCAAAGCATTTTGTAAGGACCTTGCATTTTCTCATATTATTATACAAAGTGCAAGATCATTCACATCTAGTATTATTTCTGCTGCCTTAGCAAGAAAGATTATTTGGTAAGGTTGTGATATGTATCTTGCTCACATAGTTGATATATGGTTGGAGATCCCGAGTGTTAAAGATATACCTACTGTGTGTGATTTTCCAGAAGTCTTCCCAAAAAATCTTCCTAGGTTACCCCCAAAAAGGGAGGTGGAATTTCCAATCGAGCTTATTTTCGGATCTACTACTATTTCCATTACTCCTTATAGGATGGCTCTAGTACAACTAAAAGTGTTTTAAACTCAGTTGCAAGAACTTCTTGAGGGGGGTTTTATCCGTCCCAGAGTCTCTCCTAGGGGAGCCCCATTTTTATTTGTAAAGAAGAGGGATGGAACTCTTAGATTGTGTATTGACTAAAGAAAACTCTACAAAATAATAGTCAAGAATAGCTATCCAATGCAAAGGATTGATAATTTATTTGATCAGTTGAGGGGTGCTAATCTATACTCAAAGATCAATTTGAGGTCTAGGTATCATCAACTGCGTGTTAGAGAGAAAGATATTCCTAAAACTACTTTTAGAACTTGGTATGGTCATTATGAATTTTTGGTAATGCTATTCGGATTGACTAATGCTCCGGCAATATTCATGGATGTAATGAATCTAATATTCACACCATATATAGATAAATTTGGTGTTAGTTTTTATAGATGACATTTTAGTGTATTCCAAGAGTAGTGAAGATCATGATAAGCATCTCCAAATTATTTTGCAAATTTTGAAGGAGAACAAACTTTATGCAAAACTTTCCAAGTGTGAATTTTGGCTAAATGAAGTGACCTTTTCGGGACATGTCATTTCAACCTAAGGTGTAAAGGTGTATACTAGTAAAATCTAAGCAATTGATGAATGGAAACCTCCCAAAAGAACAACTGAATTAAGAAGCTTCCTAGGCTTGGTGGGATAATATAGGAGGTTTGTGAAAGGTTTCTCCATTATAGTCTCCCCTTTGAAAAAACACATGAAGAAAGAGGAAAAGTTTATTTGGAGTGACAAATGCCAAGAGAGCTTTGAAACTCTGAAATCCTAGTTGACGCAAGCTCATGTACTTAATCTACCAATGGAGGGGAAGGAGTATGTGATATAAAGTGATGCATCTCATCATAGTCTAGGGTGTGTTTTGATGCAAGAAAGGAAAGTTATTTCTTATGCCCCTCAAAAATTAAAACCATATGAATGTAGTTATCCTACTCATAATCTCGAACTTGCTGCTATAGTATTTGCCTTAAAGATATGAAGACATTATCTGTATGGAGAAAAATGTTACATATTCACCAATCACAAAAGCCTAAAATACATGGGTACACAAAAGGAACTGAACCAAAGGCAACATAGAAAGCTTGAGTTCATTAAGGATTATAATTGCATAATTGATTATCATCCAGGAAAACCTAATGTGGTTGTAGATGCCTTAAGTCGCAAGTCCTTTGCAAGGCTATCCTTGAGTCTATTGCCTTTGTTTGTTGACTTAAGAGCAATGAATGCTAGTAGTGCACTTCATTCATCTGGCTCGATTATTTCCCAACTACAAGTTAAACCTATATTGCTTGAGCAAGTTAGAGAAGCACAAAAGTTAGATGAGAAACTCATGAAGATGACCAAAAAGGTTCAAGATGGAAAAAAACATGATTTCTCATTAACAGACAATGGTGTCTTATCTTATCAAAATAGGTTGTGTGTCCCTAATGATGAGAGATTAAAAGGAGAAATCTTGAAGGAAACACCTATTTTGTCATATGCTATGCACCCTGGAGGTACGAAAATGTACTGGACCCTTAAAGAACACTGTTGGAGGAATGGTATGAAGAAAGACATTAAGGAGCACATTTCAAAATGTTTGGTTTGTCAACAAGTAAAAGTAGAACATCAAGTTCTAGTTGGGCTACTCCAACCCTTGCCGATGCTAGAATGGAAATGAGAGAGAATAACGATGGACTTTGTTTCTAGACTTCCTCGCACTCAAAAGAACCATGATGCAATATGGGTGTTAGTGGATAGACTAATGAAAATTGCTCACTTCTTAGTAGTCAGGATGGATTATTCTCTTGAGAGGTTAGCAGAAAATATATACATTAATGAGATTATAAGGCTGCATAGAATCCCCATCTCTATTATCTCTGACAAAAACCCAAGATTTACATCTACATTTTGGTGTAGCTTGCAAGAGGCCTTGGGTACCAAGTTATATTTCAGCACCTTATTTCATCCTCAAATAGATGGTGAGTCAAAAAGAGTGATACAAATTTTGGAGGATATGCTTTGAGCATGCATCATGGAGTTTGAGGGTAGTTCAAACAAACATTTGGCTTTAGTTGAATTTTCTTAAAATAATAGCTACTAATCGAGTATTGGAATGCCTCCTTATGAAGCTTTATATGGAGGAAAATATCCGACTCCTCTTTGTTGGAGTGAAGTTGGTGAAAGACAACAAATATTCAATGTCAAATTTTATCGCCAACGAGCCATCACACCACCTTCTTTAATCTCTATAACATTCACCCTCTCCTTTAAACTAGCCAACTCTTTTCCATGATCCTCAAGTATCACCTCAAGCCTATCCATCCTCAGATTATGTGTCTCACTCAACTCCTTTAGCTTATTTTTAGCCTTAATATATGGGCTAATGCATTAGCTATGGTTGAATCAATCAACCTGGGAAAGAAAGAGCAAACTCGAGTAGCACGAACGTCAGTCGCTTTGTCTAATTGTCCAATGCTCCAGATAGCTTCCTTAGTGATCGTGTGTTGGTCATCCTTAGCTCGAGCTCAGCTTGTGTCTCAGTAGATGGGAGTGGAGTAAAAAAAGAGGATAATAAGGGAGAGAAAGAAGATATACCTTCCTTGGGGCTAGCTCTACAGTGTCGGGTTGGTGGGCATCAATATCAACCACCGGCGTTTTTTCAACTAGCTTCTTCCTAGCTCAATCCTCTTCGTTCCATTAGAACTTAGACTTTATCCTCATAATGTTAGTTGAAGCTGATGTCGCCCATGTTACACCTCCTTTTTAGAGGATAAAGTGGTCACTGTCAAGAAATAGAACCGAATAAAGGTTATGGTCAAACCCAGAGAGAATACGTAGGCTCAAGAGAATTCACTGATTGCAATTTGAATGGTTAACCAACTTACTTCCCCAAAGGGGGAGATTTTACAATAATCAATGGAAAATACAACTAAACTAACTATCACAAGAGAGAAGTCAATATGGAGAAAAACTGGGGTATGTTGTTCCCCATGATTCCCAACTCAGAATCACCGGATAACCTAATTCTTTTCTAGTGTATAACATATAGGACGATAAGTTATGTCACCAAGCCTATTGATCAAAGGTGAGAGCTAAATCTTACTATGCAACTTTGTCTATCTCCATAGTGTGCATTACTAACCCTTATCTACAACCTCCCCTTGGCCCAACGTTGTTGATTAGATGAAAACACAATAATAGAATCCTATTAATTAATCTCTTTTCCTATTCATTACTACCTTAGTCCAGTTAGTAACTCTATGCAGGTTCTAATGTTGGCCACCACTAGAAAACAAGCAAAATGAAGAGAGCTAATTAATACTTGCATATACACCTTCCAAGAATTATGAATTATCTTGTTTTACTTTATTAGTTCTTCAGTGTTCCCACAACCCTAGTTATAGATTTAGCTACTCATGGTTTGTGTAGGTTCAAGAATTATGGATTGAGAAAACATAATTGAACACTTACACAATAGAATTAACAACAAGAAAATCTAACTTCAAGAAGAATCACAAGCTTAAATATGAAATTCAAACACAAGTGTTCTCAAAGACTCTCCAATATGATCTTATAATTGTCTCTCTCTAATTACTGAGTTATCTGAGTACTAGGCAAAAACTTTTGAAAAATAACCTAAAAACCTATTTATAATACAAGTCCTACACAAAATAAGTTACTGAGTTCTCTGAGTATTGGGAGAAAATTTGTCAAAAGTACCCTAAAAACCTATTTATAATATGTAAAATACAAGTTTTAAAAGAAATAGGATAATTGGTCGGCATGCCATACGAAAGGGGTTTAAGGGTCGTATTGCATTCCACGACTTATAATTACGGTCTCATACTCAGTTGCTGGAAATTTGGAGTTCAACTCTACGACACCCCTCTACAACTCGTAAAGTAATTTACGATCTATAAAAGGGGGTTTCGTCTACTAATGAAACTTCAGAAAGTCCAAATCATTGATCCTCTAGGCACGAAACTTGTTCTATAACTCGTAAAACATTATATGGCTTGTCTGCTTGTTCCACAATAATATTTAAAAAATAGCCTCTTAGTGGAATTGTTCTCAAAACACCCTACGACATGTACAATGATCTATGACTCGTAAAGGGTCTCATACACTGGCAAAAATCAATAACTTTTGCAATTTTCCCCAAAATCAAGGCCAACCTATAATCCTGCAAATATAAACCCAAAAACACATAAAAAAAACTAACATCGCCTTGAGCATTGACAAAATTCCAAGTTTTAAGCATCAAAAGTATTGTATTTTGGCAGCATATCAACACCCTTAGCATAAAATTATTGCTTGTTCCCAAGTGATGGACTCAATGTGCATAGATAATATAGTAACACATAGACCTCAACCTAATGGCATATATCTCATAAATTTCAAACTCAAACACCCACACCAACTTTTCAAAACAGGATCACATAGCTATCTAGCAAACTAATACACCCTGGTGCATGTGACAACACAACTATGACAAGCAAGGTACTATCAACGATCCACAATCATTAAAGAAGTCTAGTGCTAATAATGCAATGCAAGTGCACTCACAGAAAGAACTCTCATATTGGACACTCAATGATGTTTCCTTATATAACTTAGGGACTGTGCAAAGTCACTCACTCTCACAAAGGATATTCATGCATCATGTCTAATACTATAGGCTTGCCCCTATACTCATGACTAAGAACTACAACTAACTAGACTAGGATCACTATAGGACTTCCTAAGCTTGTAACGTAGGCTCGGGGGGGCTTTAGTTTGATAGTATGGGAACATAGTGACTAAAGGCATTGACACCATGTTTTTCTACAGTTGTGCCCTACCAACTGTGTTATTTTTACCTTACTCTCTCTTTCTCATATTTTCAAGCTTTTCTGTATGTTGTCTTTTCATTTTTCAGCTTTTTGCCTTGTTTGCACACTTTATTTAGCTTTTTAGCTTACAACTAAGGCATCACTAATTTTTCTTGCACCCAGTACATGATTTTGCCTTTTTTACTTTTATATTACTAATTCACCCTCTTATTTGTGTGTTTTAACCTTACACAAGTCACCCTCAACTTAGGATTTTGGCTTGTGTTGAGGTACACAATATCCGTCCTCAAAACTAGGGCCACTTTTGGTAGCCACTCTCAACTTAGGCTTTTTGCCTCAGTCAAGGTGCACAATGTTCAAGGAAGGACCAAGGAAAATTTTAGGATTTTACAACTAACAAGGCTAGGTTAATCATATGCTTTCATAAAATAGGTACATGGTAGGCTCAAACATTAGGAACAAAGGATTCTATCATTTTTTGGTTGGTCATTTTAGTCTAAGTGGACAATTAAGAACAATGGCCTAAGATGCTTTCCTATTCCAATTAATCTACAATCCAACTTAGAGTAACTAGGCATGTTTTAAAATAGCACAAAACACATGAATCTAGCAAAATTAAGCTTATACTCACATGACACTGCATACATCATCAACAAAAGACTCTCAGATCATTCTTTTTATCTCAATTATCCTCACATATTAGAACAAACATTGTCACACACCTAAACATGCATGGTTGCTATCTAACTATTAATCTAAATTTTTGGTGGGTATTATTTTTCAAACAAAACACAAAAACATCTTATATGCCACAAATATTGGTACTTTATGCTACAAATACTCTCTAAACATCCTAAACATGCTGGTTCAATAGAAAGCAAATATCCACGGGGAAAAACAACACAGGCAAGAAAACCCCGAGAGTAAAAAATTAGGATAGCTACGGACCCAGGCTACTCAGACCTCACTTAGGTCCAGAACTACCCACACTCCATCAAAAAAGATGTGCATTGTCCCAAATGCATAAAGTTAAAGAAACATAAAGCATATAGGGGTAAAAAAACATACTTAGGCACCTAAGCATCAGTGTGTCACTGAGTCTGACCACCTTCCTCCTGCGAGGTAGTCTTCTAAGCAATAGTGCTCTGTCTGGAGAGCCAGCACCCCTCACTTGCTCTAATTATTGAGCTCATTGTATCTCCACCACTCTTTTGGATGTCCACAAGATAAGATCAAGCTCCTCCTACTTATCATCCCCGCCTAAAATTGTATAACATCAGGATCATTGTCTGAGCTAGGTCTCTTCATGTGGAAAGATTGAACAGGCTCCGCAGGAGTAGAAAGGTCAACCACCAGCACCGAGTGTATAGTCATAAATAGTGCAATTAGTGTTACAAGTATTGCTATCATGTCAGCTCAAAGCTGCTAGATCTCCATCTGAATAGCTGACAAATTTGATGGTCGACCCTCGCTCAATCTCCGTTGTACCCTCTTCTCGAAGACATTAATATGAGCATCCATGGTTGAAATACAGTCCTAAATAGTAGCAATTGTGAATGCCTGCATCCGACCTACCGAGTTTAAAATGGCCTGCTGAACCCATGGCCTGATCTGTTGAACAAGCTGAGTCAACTGTGACTCAGCATGTAATAAACCCTGCTATAGGGCCTACATAGATGCAGCAGACATGTAAACTATGCCCATAGAGATAGCCTTTAGTATCGGGGCTTGTGGTGTAGAAGCAGAAGTAGTGGGTCCCCTCTCCTTATCTACCTCCGGCTGCGAGGGCCTCTACTCAGTAGCAGCAATAGTGGTGGTGGCAATCCATAAACCCTCAGGTGGTGGCGTTGGGGCAAACATCTTAGGCACAGGTAGAGGTTATTCTAGTTGGAGTGCTACTGGGTTCTCATTAGCCTCGATCAGGTTGGGATCCAAAGTACATTGGGCCTCAATCAACTAGTTCCATTGGTGTAATATCTCCAGCCTAGACTCTATACAAAGCAAATATATCAAACATACGAATATGATGGAGGTGGACCTCTTCAGTATGACCTCATGAATCTGCTCGACGATAAGGTAGGCCCAGTCAATATCATAGCCAGCTAAGATGCTAGCAAGCAAAACTGTATGCTCCTATGTCAGTGCATTATTAGTAAGTGTCAATTAGATGCATGAATGAACCACCAAAACATAGCGGGAAAACTGAGTGAAGCCTTGATGATAGGCTCTGAGTGAGTAGCGATCCATGCCGATTCCAAACCTTGCTCAGCAATATACCCAACCACCTATCTCATTAAAGTGGGTCATCGCTCTAGATTTTTCATCACAAGTGGGTCCCTCATTTGCCTCACCCTATAGTCAAACTCTGTGATGGATCTAGAGGAAGGGAACTTTAATCCAAATATCATCTAGTGGATGGTAGCTTCTGATATATCCACCCGCTAGCCCCTCACTCTTGTCTTGGTCAGTCTGGGCTGAGCGAGGGTCTTGTTTCCCTTGGGAAGAGTTTTATGAATAGTGGCTGCATATAAGGCATAAAATACCCACACTATAGTCAGAGAGTATCGTCCAAGTATATGTGTAAGCCGTTGAAGCCCATACCAAGTGATTATGTCCTAGAGGCTGGGGACACTATCGAGTCTATCTGAGGTGACTCAGGGCTCCTCATTGATGGAATGGGTTGGCTTGCCCTACTCTATTGGCTGTACGCCCTCCAAATATATCTCCTACATACCCCTGATGCACCATCAGCTAGTAAGGACATCTGGTGTAGATGGTGATGAATAGGGTATGGCGGAGAACTCAATCTCTAATCCATCCTCAGAGCCTCCCCATAGCCAAACTCCTCTCTAGATGGAGTCATCTATGGTAAATTGCTCTCGTTATTGCCTTCATCATCAGATTAGGGAGTACAAACCACAAGAGCTTGAGTCTACCCAACTCTAGTAGTGGTCTTGGTCTATGGTCGAGCCGCATCTGGGTCTAATCTGACGTCCAACACCTCAATAAGCCACTCAGTGTAGTAGCCTGCTCATCATTCAAAGGATCATCTCTGAGCCTCCTCTTTAAGGACCTAATCTCATTGTATTTGGCTTTTGGGGCCATAGTATCTGCAACACGAACATATACGCATCATGGTTAGCCCCACAAATAAAAAATAAGAATGCAAAAATCATCTGAATTAAGTTTCAAAGGGAAATAAAAGCACCTTTATTGGTCGTAGTAGATAGTATGAACTATAAAGAACTTTTGTAAATCAATTGTTCACACAATATTTGTCACTGGAAAAGTTTGTGAGACTAGGTATGACTCGTAAAGTATTTATGACTCGTTAATGAGTGCAACTATTTCAAGCAAGGATCTTTGATACATATTGTGAGTCGTAAAGTGATCTATGACTCGTAGAAGGTCTCATTTGATGGATACTCAAAATATCAAATTTCTAGAATCTTGGACAAGGCCAAATTATCACTTGTGGAATAATCCACGGGCCGTAAAAGCAACTTGTGGGCAAGAAAACACAATTACCTGAGCTTCTAAGCCCATCACGCAGACCTCAAATGATATTTTTTAAGAAACATATTACTAGCATCGAAGCAAAAACAAACATACTCACATGATTTCCATAGCACAACCTATACCCCCAACATGTTCTACAACACATATATACCATCGTAAGTGAGTAAGCATGATTATTCTACAGTTTCCACCACCTAAGCTCAATTTTCAACAAAATTACACAACTATGTTATCACCCACCAATCCACACACAAAATCAATTAATCACACATGGTGGTTAAATCAATAGGCTCAAAAAACTATTCATCATAAGAAATCAAGGCAATGATACCCAGTTCCAGATTTAGACTATTATTCAAACATAGGAAACCCAATTTCACATAACACAAATTAATTCACACATAGATTTTATGTCTAAACACTATTCCTAACACAATTTCCAATTTAATCATCTACAACAAGGCAAATTAGGGGTTTTAATTTAATCCAAAACATACTAAGATTTGTGATTATAGTGAGGTAGATGAAGGAGGTGACTAGGCATGAAACCCTAGGTTGCCAAAAACTCACTTAAAAATAGGTGTATAACTACCTTTGGTGGTCAGATTCACAAGGGGGAGAGGTTGGCCGGGTTAATTTTGTGATTTAGGTCAAGAATGGGGTCAAAATAATATGACCCTATTATTTATACCTTGACCTGGTCAACTGAAAAGTTAATGGGCCTGGACTTTATGAAACCCTAATTATGGGTTGTAGAGTGTTTTACGACCCATGAACCATGGTTTCGTAGAATATTCAAACCCTAGATTTTAGGACTAGATTTCACGAACCAGTCTACGATTCATAAAATGATTTATGGCTCGTAGAGACCTCCACACTTAGCAAAAGTTTTAGGAAACTTCCTGGGGTCCATGAGTCCCATTCACATCTCATAGTTTGATTTACAGATAGTAAAGTCGGCTCGTGGACTGGAGTGCATAATGTTTTTGCTCAATGAAATATCTACGAGATATAATGTGGGTTGTAAAGTGTTTTATGGCCCATAAACCCAGTTGTAAAGATATATCTTGATGCTCTTCTCAGTCAAAATGGCTTGTTTTGTCCTCTACCTACATACTCTTCATAGAACACACTGTTATCCTATATGCTACCAGCCTAATATCCTAAACAACAATCAAAATAAAAGAAAACAAATGACCTATGAACCAAAAAACTAAAAATAAACCTATAACTATACTATTATATCAAAAAACTATGGGTTGCCTCCTAGGTAGTGCCTGATTTATTATAGTGGCCAGACTTGGACAAAATGGTTACTCAGTCATCACCAATTACCCAGTCTTTACTCTTTAAATCATTTGGATTCTTTATTAACTGACAGACATTAAAGACAATTCTTTATCATTCAATCTAAACCTGAGTTGATAGGCTTCCATATACACTGGTACTTGCCTAGCGACTAGGAATAGTCTTCCCAAGATGATTCGGATGTCGAAGTCAACTTCACAATTTAGGATCATAAAGTCTGCAGAGAATATGAACTTTTCAACTTTGCCGAACATATCATACTATATCCCTACAAGCTTCTTCACTATATGATCCGCCATCAATAATCACAAGTCAGTTGGAGTAGGGGCTCTGAATCTAAGCTTATTGTAGAATGCAAGGGAATTTAGATTAATACTGGCATCTAGATCAAATAGTGCCCTTGCAAACTCCACATCTTTGATTGTGTAGGGTATTGTGAATGAATCGAGATCTTCACGCTTCTGAATTAAGGAACTTGCCGCAATAGCAGTGCAATGTTGAAGCTCTTGGGAGAGCTCCTGACTCACAGTGTACTTTTTAGCGACCAAGTCCTTTATGTACTTAGCATACCCTGACATCGACTCCAATGCCTCAATTAGAGGGATATTTATGGAGAGTTGTTTCAGCATGGAGAGAAAGTGCTTGAATTTGCCTTCTTCCTCCCTTGTTTTCATTCTTTGAGGGAAAGAAAAGGCCTAGGAATCAGTTTTAATATTTGTGGTACATCAGCAACTTCACTTACTCCATCCTTGCCACAATCATTTCCTGCCTCTACATCCTTGGCTACATCCACCTCATCTCCAACATCCTCCTCATCAATTGGCATCGAATGATCAATGGTACTCTTGCCACCCCGAGTAGTAACTGCCATACACAGCCCTTCTGAACTGTGTTGCCAGGCAGCGTATGCCTTTGACATTGATTAAGTTAAGTTGACAATTGACCAAACTATTATTCCATCTATTTGATAAGCCAAAGAGTGAGACTCTATTTTCTGATTTATACTTGAAATTTCTAATTTCATGCCCCTCAGAGTCTCATCTTGTGTCTCAGCGTTCTTCACCAAGTGATCAACATCTACTCAATTCTATAACTATTTGCACGTACATCACGATTATGTGGTGGCACATAAGGACCTTTTCTGAAGCCTTCTCTGCAACCCCAATCTACATTTCAATGCTCCAATCATTTAATATTTCTTCAACAGAGGGCATCTTATTAATAAGAAGAAAAAATTTTTTAAAAAAGAAACTAAATAAATAAAAAAGTAAAAAAATTTAAAGTTATGGACTACAAGCAAAAACAGATACTAAAGAGAACATTTAAATCATATTCCCCAATAGCGGCGCTATTTTTTATGTCACCCAAGTTACAGCTCCTTTTTAGAGGATAAAGTGGTCGTTGCCAAGAAATAGAACCTATAAAAGGTTAGGATCAAAGACATAGGGAATGCATAGACTAAAGAGAATTGATTGATATATTGCAATTAGAATTTTAACCAATTTACTTCCCCAAAGGGAGGGGGTTGCAATAATCAATGAAAAATACAACTAAGCTAATTATCATAAGAGAGAAGTCAATATGGACAGAAACTAGGGTATTGTGTTCCCCATGATTCCTCAACTCATTATCACTGCATAACCTAATTATTTTCTAGTATATAGCATTTAGGATAGTAAGTTATGTTCACCGGGCCTTTTGATCAAAGGTGAGAGGTGAATTGCGCTATGCAACTTAGCCCATCACCATACTGTGCATAACTAATCCTTACCTAATAGTCCCTGTGAAACCTCCCCTAGGCCCAGCTTTGTTGATTAGATGAAAATACATCAATTGAATCCTGTTAATTAATCTTTTTTCCTATTCATTACTATCTTGGTCCAGCCAGTAATACTAGGCGGGTTCTAATATTGGCCACCACTAAAAAACATGCAAAATGAATAGAGTTAATTAATACATGCATATACACCTTCCAAGAATTGTGAATTATTCGATATTACTTTGTTAGTTATTCATGGTCACCACAACCCTAGTTGTGGTTTTAGCTACTCATGCTTTATGTAGATGCATTAATTATGGATTGAGAAAACATAATTGAACACTTACACAATAGAATTAAGAACAATTAAATAAAACTTCAACAAGAATCATAAGCTTAAAGATGAAATTCAAACATAAATATTTTCAAAGACTCTCTAATATGATCTTACAATTTTCTCTCTCTAATTACTGAGTTCTCTCAGTACTAAGAAAATCTTATGAAAAATAACCTAAAAAATATATTTATAATAAGTATAATATAAGTCCTAAATAAAATAGGAGAACTGGTCGGCATGCCATATAAAGGGGTTTACGGGCGTATTGCATTCCATGGCCTGTAATTGGGGTCTCATACTCAATTGTTGAAAATTTGGACTTCAACTCTATGAACCCCTCTATGACTCATAAAATGGTTTATGACACGTAAAGAGGGTTTCATATGATAAAACATCAGAAAGCCCCAATCTCTATTCCTCAAGGCAAAAAATATCTTTTACAACTCGTAAAACCTTCTACGACTCATCTGCATGACTCATAAAATAGCCACTCACTAGAATTATTCACGAAACCATCCTAAGGCTTGTAGAATGATCTACAACCCATAAAGGGTCTCGTATACTAGAAACAATTAGCAACTTCTGCAATTTTCTTCAAAATAAGGCCAACCTATAATCCTACAAATATAAGCATAAAAACACATAAAACTAACTAACATCATATTGAGAACACAAATTTCAAGTTTTAAGCATCAAAAGTACTATATTTTGGCAGCACATTCAGAAGTTCATAGAGAAATCTCCACATTAGTCTTTTTATTGAAAGACACTTCGTCATGGTTACAGAAGGTTATTATGAAGATGGGAAATAGTAGTGACGTTTGTACTCTCTTTACCCTAGTGAGGATATCTGAGTCGATGATAGCACAAAGATTCAATTTTTGATGGTACATAATACATCCAACCATTGCCATTTTGGAATGTCGAAGTCTTGACTCATTCTGTGATGACATTAGGTTGTTGCTTGATGAGTCCATATTTCAGGCTCATTTTGGTCCTAGTTTGCAAAGAAATATTATCCTTGGTATGCTATTATTTCCAATCTCTAACTAATATGTATGTGTTGTGATAGAAAATGGAACTAAAGTTCACAAATGGACAATACCCTACAAATCTTGGAAAAGGAACAAAAGTACCAAAAAGGCTATTAGAAATGGCATCACCTACATATTCGACGATCCACCAAATACTCAGAGGGATTTCCTAGTATTGCAGCAATCTAGCTTCAAGCCCAAGTCAGGAAGATGGTCAAAATTGACATCACCTAAAATATCTAGCTTACCACCAAATGGCTCAAGAAATTGTCTAAAGTTGTAGTACTCAAAGGCCCAAAATCATGACAGGAAGGCAATAAGAGAAGAACTTTGGTGAATTGCCAAACTGTATTAGCAAACTGAAGAACCATCATCCAATATTATAGAGAGTAAGCCTTAAGAGGATGTAGAGGAAAGCCATCAAGTGCACATTCGGTGCATCGCTGGAGTGCTCGACGATTGCTGGTCTTTACCATCGAATAGCAACTCGGTGCACCAACTCTTATACTTTTGCATGGACTATTTAAGTAATTTACAAAGGATATTGTACATATCATTTTTCTTTGTTTTAAAGAGAGAGTACTAGTACATAGAATATTCTTTACTCTAGAGTACAAAGGGGTGATAGTGTTTCAAGCATTTGGGAAGCAACACTTGAGGAGATCTATTAGTGTTAGTTTTTCTCAATTCAATATTGTTCTCCACGAATTCAGCTACTACTTTTGGTATTAAATTTCTAATTCCTAGCATGAGTGACTAAAACCCCATGTTAGGCTGTGTAAATAATATGGGTTTTTGATTTACATATTGGGTCCTTGATATTTTGACTTTATTGTATATTTGAGTGAGTTTACATCCATTCATATGTTTAATCTATAATTTGAAGGTTGTAAACTTCGAACTTAAGTTAGATCTCTAATTATTGCTTTGACCAAAATAATTAGAGTGTGGAATGAATGTAATGGTCAAAAATCTTTCGGGGTTTCAATTGGAGGACAAAACTATGGATTCAATGGTTAAGGCTTTATGGGCTTGTCTGAGACTTCTTGGGCCACGCATGTCCTTGGCGGTACACGCATGTAATGTCTTGGTTGGTCATTTTTAGCTTTATCTGATAAAATTACTATTTTACCCTTTTGTAAGTTACTTTGTGCCTACTTTGAACTATTTGAATGGTTAGAATAGAAATCCTCAGTTTTAGAAGTTAAAAAAATGTGATTTTTGGTCTTTTTGAAAGCTTAAGTTGTTGAAAAAGTGAGTTTTTATGTCATTCTTTCGGAGGTTAGATAGGGGATTTGTCAATTCCATTAGCTTTAGAATGTCCAAGCTGAACTAGAAGTTTCAAATTTGAATTTAGACTTAGAATGAGGTTCTTACGCCTAAAGTTATCATTTTAGTTGTTTTTGGAACCAAAGTTTGGCTATGGTCAACATTTGAGTTCAGAAGATCAGATTGAAATTCTGACAGTTTTAGTAGTTCCAGATGGTGATACTAACTCTAGAAATGGTCTCGTCATAATTTTTGGGGTTGCTGAGGGCAATTTTATTATTTGAGTTTTAAACTAGTTTATTTGATTTGCATTGTTAAATATGTTGTGGAGGCCTTTAACCTGAATTATGATTATTTTGTTGAGTCTGGATCACTATTTTGGGTGTAGATACATATTTGGTTTGTGAAATTTGGAGTTTGTATGAGTCTCGAGGGTCCATTTTGAGTTTTTAAAATTGCTGGTGTGAGGTATTTGGTGCAACCCTATTTTTTACTCTGCCTTTGCAAAGGTATAGGACCTTTTCTTCTCCATGATTGCGGATAATTATTCGCATTTGTGAGTACATTTTGGTTGAGTCAATTTTAAAGGCGTAAAATGACCATTTTTACTCCATTTTCTATACTTCAAGCTTTGAGAGGCGATTTTGAAAAGAATTTTTTGAGAATTCTTTTGGGTAAAGTTTTCTAACATCGTTTTGATTAATTTTCATGGTTTCTATCTTGATTTTGTCTTGAATTTCTTGATTTTGAATGTCCAAAATTGGGAATTTCGGTCCATGATCTTGCAACTTTAAATGATGATTTCTCTATCAACTTGAACTCGAGTTTAGTGGTATTTTCACCCAAGAACATCATTTTTCGTGTATAATCTGATTATGAACTCAATTTAAGATTTAGTAACTTGAATTTTAGCTCTAATTTTTACCATTTTGCCCCTAAGCCTAACTCGTGCCAATATGAGTAGCAAAATGGTTCTCTTGATGAGTAGTAACTATTGTTGGTAGTAGTTGATCAAATTGGAGGCTTGATTTAAGGATTTGAGTTGATTGAAAGCTAGTCTATGTGTGGTTTCGACATCGAGGTAGATTCGGCTAACCTTTTGGAACTGGATTTACGTTATTGATCTTGTCCATTTGATAGTTAAGAGATTTAGATGGATAAATGTGTAGTTAAGTTGATATATTGAAGTGATGATAGAAAAGTGGTCCCGGTTTAGCCAAACTTTGGTATAATTTTTATCCTATTGATGATCTGAGATGAATTATGATGAAATGATGAGGACTTGATATTGAGTATGACTAAATGAGACTTGTTGGACCAATTGGGATGAGTAGGTCCGGTATCATTGTTATGTTCGTACATGGGATGACTTAGGTCCGATAGTATTGATATTCTTGCATACTTATCAAGAGTAAGGTCCAATATTATTGACTCTTTAATTAATAATATAATTATGATGACCTAAAATATGATGATGGCTTGGGTATTATCTATGACCCTTGATATTATTCCTTGAGTACACTTGATTATTATGACATTTATGCATTAGTCATTTTGTTGTAATGCTATTTGATGTGTGCATGCATATTGGATTGCACCGCTAATTTACATCTATTATGTAGGGATTGTAAAATCCCTTGACTTGGGTAGGAGGCAAAAGTGAGATTCATACTTTATATACCTTGGCCACAGGAAGGTGTCAAGGACTTGGCATCGTATTATTCCTTGACCATGGGTAGGTGGCAAGGTTGTGGCATTCTGATATTACATTACCACTGTTAGGTTGTAAGGTTATGATATTCTTGGTATTTGAGTTAATGAGTTGTGCATTATATTTCACTTTGTGGTTATATGGCATAATGACTCCTTGAGGATATTTTAGCTCATTATTATTCTATATATTTTATCATGTGCTAACCTTTATGGATGTAGGGATAAGACACTTTATTATTACATAATTGTTCGATTTCTCTTATCCAGTTGATTGAACCTACTGGGTACATAAGAAAGATAATTTTTCTTATCTTTCAGACTATGTATCACATTGTTCAATGGTGGCCAACATTAAACACCACCGAGTGTCATGATACCGGCCTAGTTAATGATGAATAGAAAAAAGGAATGGTTAACAGAATTAGATTGATGTGTTCTCGTCTAATCAATCAAACCCAGCCAAGAAAAAGTTGACTGGGACAATAGGTAATGGTTAGTGTGGCACGCTATGGTAGCCAGCCAAGTGCAATAGTGGAATTTGACCTTCACCTTCAGAAGAGGGATGGAAGATCCTAAATTACCGTCCCGCATTCAATGTCCCAATTGAGGTTGTCTTATCCAGGGTGTTTCGGTTAGTCAATCATAGGTAACACAATTACTAAAGTTGCTCTCCTATTTGATTGTTTCTCCTTTTTATTAGTTTTTTAAAGTTTAAATTTCTACAAATCATTATAACCCTCTCCCATTCCTTGAGAATTGACTTATTTATGTTTGAGTTGATTATTGGTGAACCAAGATTGTCAAAGTCTTGTATTTCCTTGGGATTCAACACTAACCTTGGTTAGGTTTTTACTATTGACGATAGATTTGACCTTGAAATATAGGTGTATCGTGGGTGTGACGATCATTCTTAGACAAATTCTCATGGATAAGCCTAGTTCATGCATGATCATGGCATGGGAAAGGAGGGTAAACAATGAACACATGAAATTCACACTCACAACATGTTAAGAAGATTAAAACATTTGTAATCCATGAAGAAAACAACAATAATCATACTTGAAATAACCCATGCATACATTCATCACAGAAATGGTCATGCATTTTCAATTCTCATAAAATCCTTGGAACTGATAATAATAAGGCTTAAATGATTGGTAAATCAATAATTAAGTTCATCTCAAAGCTCAATTTCAATAAATTGCAATGCTAATTGAAAGACCCATTTGCAAATCACACTTAAAAATCATAAGTTTGAAGACATAGAATTTGGGGCTTCATGATTGAAAGGGAATCATGAATAATCGACACATACCTTAAAGAATTAGGAAGATTTAGATAAATTAAACTTGTTCTTAGCAGCCCACAAAAAATCCCTATCTTTAGCCCTTCGAAGGAGTGACTTGTAGAGAAATTCTTAAGAGTAATGAAACAAACTAAGTGTGAAGATTGAATAATGTGTTAGAATTAGTATAAGAGATGTTTAGGAGTGTAAAGGTGGGGGGGCATAAAGGACTTAAAAAGCCTTAGGGATGGGCCAAATTATTAAAAGTATCTCAATTACATGAGTCTTAAAATTTTATTCGAAAAGTACCATGGATGGTTATACTGGCCATGAAGCTTTTCACAGTTCGTGAAAGACCCTAGGCTCGTATGATAGAGCGTATCAGGTAGGATAAACAGGGTGGCAGAAAGAGGTTTCACCAACATAGGTAGTTTTGTGGACACTTGCCTCAAGATCAAGAGATTCATAGGTCGAATCATCAGGGTTAGGCAGTTCAACTAATTCTTCCAACATCTCATAGTGTTGATAGATCTAGATCTACTCAGCTGGGTAGTGCACCCAGGTGTGGTTGGTCACAGTATAGTCATCTTAGGGCCGAGACTGCAAGGTTTGTTATGTTTGTTATGAGGTTTGGCATATTGCTAATTATTGTCCACATTGGGTATTTCCTACTTAGACTTCAAGACCTCACGCAGCATCCAAAGATGCCTTTTAGGGCATGAGGGGTGATGCTGGAAGAGGTTGTGGTACAAGGAGAGATGGTACCTATAGGACCCATAAGCTAGTGGTTTTCATAGAGTATGCTATGTTATACCTGATAGGGTCGAGGTAGAGGCTTCTGTTGTAGTTGTCATAGGAATGGTTCCAATGTGCCATCGTTCAACTTCAATTTTATTTTATCTAGGCTCTACTCATTTATATGTGTCAGCCTATTTTACTGATGATATTGATATTACTTGTGAGCTGCTTGCGAAGCCTATATGTGTATCCACCCCAAAAGGTGAATCTTTAGTCGTGAATTAGGTGTATCGAGGTTGTGTTGGGACCTTTATGGGGAGAGATATTGTGTCTAATCTAATATTATTTGATATGGTTGATTTCAATGTGATATTGGGTATGGACTGGTTGTCACCTTATCACGCCATTCTTGACTATCATATAAATACCATGACCCTATCTTGCCCCAATTTACCTTAGTTGACGCGGACTGGAGGACCTAGTTCATATCTTTGGGGTGTTATTTCTTACATGCAAGCTTGTCAACTGATAGGGAAAGGGTATTTTGCATATTTATCTTATGGTCGGGTTGTTTGTCAAGAGTCCCCATCATTGGAGACTACCAATGTTGCTAGAGAGTTTATGGACTTATTTTTGTTGGAGACTACCAGGGTTGCTATAGAGTTTATGGACATATTTCTGACTACTTTTCCTGGTGTTTATCTGGATCATGATATTGACTTTGTAATTGATATAGAGCCAGTCACTAAGCCCATGTCTATTGCACCTTATCGGATGGTTCAGACTAAATTAAAGGACTTGAAGAAACAGTTGGAAGATTTGTTGAAAAAAGGCATTATTCATCCGAGTGTATATCCTTGGGGTGCTCCTGTATTATTTATAAAGAAGAAAGATGGGATTATGCATATGTGTATTGACTATCATCAGCTTAACAGAGTCATCATCAAGAATAAATATTCTTTTCCTTGAACTCATGATCTTTTTGACTAGCTGTAGGGTGTGTTGATATTCTCCAAGATTGACTTGAGGTTTGATTATCATCAGTTGAGAGTTCGTGAGCTTGATATCCCAAAGACAACCATCAGGACCTATTATGGGCAATATGACTTCGTGGTCATGTCATTTGGCTAGACTAATGCCCTTATTGTTTTATGGAGTTGATGAACTGAGTGTTCAAGAGTATTTAGACATCTTTGTGATTGTATTCATATATAATATCTTGGTTTGTTTTAAGAGTAAGGCAGATCATGTTCAACACTTGAGGACTGTATAACAGATATTAAGGGAAGAGAAATTGTATGTTAAGTTCACAAAGTATGAGTTTTGGCTTGCTCTGTTGTATTTTGTGGCCATGTTAAGTCAAAAGATGGTATTATGGTTGATTCGTCCAAGGTAGCATTTGTTCGTGAGTGGGCTAGACCTATATTCATGACAGAGTTTCGAAGTTTCCTTGGTTATGTTAGGTATTATTGGTGTTTAGTTCTATTTTCATCTATAGTAGCCTCATTAACTAGATTGACTCAAAAGGCCGTGGCATTTTAGTAGTTAGATGATCAGGAGGTGAGCTTCCAAAAGCTCAAAGATCTGTTAACTTTAGCACCTATTCTCTTTTTACATGAGGAGGGAGTTCCATTTATGGTATATTGTGATGCTTCCTGTGTAGGATTTGGTGGTTTGTTGATGCAGAGGGGAAAGTAGCTATTCTTCTAGACAACTGAAAGTGCATGAGAAAAACTACCTTACCCATGACTTTGACTTGGCTGCAGTTGTGTTGGTGTTGATGTTGTGGTGACATTATCAATATGATGTGCATTGTGAGATCTTTTCGATCACCAATATCTCAAATATATCTTCTCTCAGCCTAATTTGAACATGAGATAGTGTAAGTGGTTAAAGTTTCTTAAGCACTACCATATATCCATTCTATATTACCCTAGGAAGGCCAATGTAGTGCAAGATGCTTTGAGCTGGAAGGCCATCAGTATAGGAAGTTTGGGATTCATGAGGGCTGAGGATATGCCCTTAGGTTTGGAGGATCAGACACTTGCTAGACAAATGGTTCGCTTGGATATTTCTCCTACTCACAGTGTTTTGGCCTTCGTTGAGGCTGGATCTTCCTTGTTTGATCAGATACATGATCACTAGTTTAGGGACACCAGATTATGCATGCTTTATAACAAAAGTGTGTAGAGGTGAAGCCAAGATGGCTATTATTGATTCTAATGGTGTTATAAGGTTAATGGTAGAGTTTGTGGGCCTAAGGTTAGGGATTGGGTGAGATTGATATAAGAGAAGGCCCATTGTACTAGATATTCCATACATCCTGGTGTGGCTAAGATGTATTATGATCTTAGACAACATTGTTGTTGGTTTGGTATGAGAAAAGACATAGCTGAGTTTGTGGCCAAGTCTTTGAATTGCCAAACTGGTGAAGCGTAAGCATCAAAAGACTGGTGGATCGATGCAAAGGATGCCCATTCCTGAGTGTACAACAACAACAACATACCCAGTGGAATCCCACAAGTGGGGTCTGGGGATAACATAGAAGCAAGTAATTAAACACTGACAGTTACGTACTAGGAAAGAAAACATATTAGTACAACCCTACAGGCCCCCCGTCTACCTAACCCTACTATCCATTTATCCTACAACTTTAATTCGTGACCTCCACTTCTTCCTATCTAAAGTCATGTCCTCGGTGAGATTAAGAGTCTCCATACCATGTCTAATCACTTCCCCCCAGTACTTCTTCGATCTACCTCTACCCCTCTGAGAATCTTCTAATACTATCCTCTCGCATCTCCTAACAGGAGCATCAACACTCCTCCTCTGCACATGTCCAAACCAACGTAATCTCGCTTCTCTCATCTTCTCAGCCACCGGTGCCACCTCTAACTTCTCTCGAAAGAGCTCATTTCTGGCCTTGTCGATCCTGCTTTGCCCACACATCCATCTTAACATCCTCATCTCTGCAACGTGCATCTTCTGGACATGTGCCTTTTTGATGGGCCAACACTCCGCCCCATACAACAAAGAAGGTCTAACCACCGCTCTGTAAAACTTACCTTTAAGTTTAGGTGGTATCTTCTTATCACACAGTACTCCAGAAGCCAAACTCCATTTGCTCTATGCAGCCCCAATACGGTGTGTAACATCATCGTCGATATCACCACTGTTTTGGATGATGGACCCCAGATACTTAAAGCTTTCTTTCTTGGGGATAGGTTGAGTGCCAAGCCTCACAACACCGCTTTCTACACCTCTGTCACCACTGAATTTGTACTCCAAATACTCCGTTTTGGTCCTGCTTAACTTGAATCCTTTGGATTCCAAGGCATGTCTCCAGTCTTCCAACCTGTCGTTTACCTTAGTCCGGGTCTCATCAATCAGTACTATGTCATCAGCAAAAAGCATACACCATGGAACTTCCTTCTGGATAGGTCTTCTGTAGTCGATCGCCCCGGCATGAACCCGAACTGATTCTCCGATATAGAAACTACCCCTCGCACCCTCATCTCTATTACTCTCTCCTAAACCTTCTTCGAATGGCTTAAGAGGGAGAAAGTGACAATGGACTTTCTTATCGATTGACCTATGGCCTTGGGCAACTTTAGTTCATTTTTGATGGTTGTTGATTGATTGACCAAGTCGGCACACTTCTTACGGTGCAGACTAGCTATAGTGTGGAGCAATTGGCTAGGTTATATATGCGGGACATTGTCATATTGAATGGCGTGCTAGTGTTTCTAGTATTAGATAGAGGGTTTGTGTTTACTTCTCACTTTTGGTGGGTTCCACAGTGTCGTTTGGGTACTAGAGTAGATTTGAGTTTAGCTTTTCACCCTCAGATCGATGGTCAGTTAGAGCAGACCATTCAGGTGTTGGAGCACATGCTTAAGGCATGTGTTATTGATTTTGGGGCCCGATGGGACCAAAACTAACCATTGGAAGAGTTTGCATATAATAATAATTAACATTCGAGCATCCAAATAGCATCGTTTAAGGCCTTATATTGCCAGAGGTGTAGATAATTGATCATATAGTTTGATTCAGGTTCAGCGAGGTGTCGGTTGTCTATTTTCTTCAGGATGCCATGGACCGGGTCCTACTGATTCAGAGTAAACTTCTGACAGCTCGGAGTCTCTAGAAGAGTTATGTTGGTAGGAGGGTTAGCCCTCTTGAGTTCTTTGTTTGAGACAATATTTGGCTAAAAGTCTCACCCATGAAGCGTGTGATGAGATTTGCTAAGAGGGGTAAACTTAGTCCTAGATTCATAGTCCCATTTTTTATTTTGAGGAGAGTTGGTGAGGTAGCCTATGAGTTGGCTTTACAACCGAGACTATCTATCTTTCATCCTATTTTTCATGTTTCTATGCTGCACCGGTACATTCTAGATGAGTCCCATGTGATTTCTTAAGACTCTATTGAGTTTGGTAGAGATTTCTCCTTTGAAGAAGAACCTATAGCTATATTGGACACACAGGTATGGATATTGAGATCCAAGGATAAATTTTTTGTGAATGTTCAGTGGCGAAACCATTTTGTTGATGGGGCAACTTGGAATTTAGAGTCTGACATGTAGGCCAGATATCCCAGCCTTTTTGACGCTTAGGAACTCTTCTTTTCCTTATGTTCGAGGATGAACATTCATTTTTGTAGCGAATAATTTAATGAGCTGGTTGGTCATTTTTGTCCTTATCTATGAAAATTATTGTTTTACCCTTTCGTATGTTGCTTTGAGCCTACTTTGAACTATTTGGATAGTTAGAACTAAAATCTTGAGTTTTAAAAGTTGAAAATATGAGTTTTGGTCTTTTTGAAAGCTTAAGTTAATGAAAAAGTGAGTTTTTGTGTCATTCTGAGTTTCGAATGTTGGATGGGTGATCTATTGTTTCCATTAGCTTTGAAATGCCGAAACTAAATATCACGATGTTACGGAACTAAATTTGGAGTTAAAATGTGATTTTTAGACCCAAAGTTCTGATTTTAGTCGTTTACGGAACCAAAGTTTGATTTTGGTTAACATTCACAGTTTGGAGTCTCAGATCAAAATTGTGACAATTCCAATAGTTCCGGATGGTGAAATTAACGATAGAAATGGTCTCGTCATAATTTTTGGAGTTGCCAAGGGCAGTTTTGGTATTATGATTTTTAAACTAGTTTATTTGACTTGCATTTGTTAATGTGTCATAAAGACCTCAAAATTAATTTTTGATTATTCTATAAAGTCCGGATCATTGTTTCTGTTGTGGATATATATTTGACTTATGAAATTCTAAGCTCAAATGTGTCTTAAGGTCCATTTAGAGTTTTGGCAATTGCTGGCGTGAGGTACCTAGTGTAGACTTATTTTTATCTCCACCTTCGCGGACAATCCTCGACCTTCACAGAGGTATAGGACCTTTTCTGCTCCACAATCGTGAATAATTATCCGCCTTTATCGAGTACATTTTGGCTGAGTCCATTTTAAAAATGAAAAATCAGTATTTTTACTCCATTTTCAATATTTCAAGCTCTGGAAGGCACTTTTTGAAGAGAGTTTACGGAGAAATCTTCTGGGTAAGTGTTTCTAACATCATTTTAATTAATTTTCATGGTTTTATCTTGATTTGTCTTGAATTTCTTGATTTTGAATGTCCAATATTGGGGATTTTTGGTCTATGATCTTGAGACTTTAAATGATGATTTCCCTATCAATTTGGACTTGATTTTGTAGTTTATTTTTAGATTGGGGAACTTTGAGTTTTAGCTAATTTTGACAATTTTTCCCCTAAGCCTAACTCATCCCTATATAGGTATCAAAATGCTTCTCTTAATGAGTTGTAATTATTGTTGATAGTGGTTAATCGAATTAGAGGCTTGACTTGAGGATTTGAGTTGATTGAAACCATGTCCGAGTGTAATTTCGGCATCGAGGTAAGTTCGTATAACCTTTTGGGACTGAATTTTAGTTATTGATCTTGTTCATTTGATAATTAGGAGATTTAAATGGTTAGATGTGTAATTGTGTTGATGTGCTGCAATGATGATGAAAAAGTGATCCTGATTGAGCCGAACTTTGGTATAACTTTTCTCTTGTTGATGATCTAAGATGACTTATTATGAAATAAAGAGGACTTGAGAAACAATATGTGTAAATAAAACTTGTGATGCTAATTAGGACAAGTTGGCTCCGATATTATTGCTATATTTGTCTATTTGGGATGAGTTAGGTCTGTAATATTGATATTCTTGCATACTTGTGATGAGTAAGGTCTGATGTTATTGGCTCTCTTACTTAATGATGTAATTATGATGACCTAAAATATGATAATGGCTTGGCCATTAGCTGTGACACTTGATTTTATTCCTTGAGTACATATAGTTATTATGATCTTCATGCATTAGTCTTCCTAATGTAATGCAATTCCATATGTACGTGCATGTTGGATTGCACTGCTGATTTATATGTATTGTATGTGGCTTGTAACATACCTTCATCTGCGTAGGAGGCAATGCTGAGATCGATACTCTATATACCTTCTATAGATAGGTGGTAAGAACTTGGTATCATATTATTCCATGTCCATAGGCAGGTGGCAAGGTTGTGGCATTCTAATATTACATGACCACGGGTAGGTGGTAAGGTTGTGACATTCTTTGTATTTGAATTGATGAGTTGTGCATTATATTTGACTTTATGGTTATATGGAATCATAGATCCTTAAGGATATTTTAGCTCATTATTACTGTATATATTTTATCCTGTGCTAACCTTGTGGATGTAGGGATAGGACTCTTTATTATTACATACTTGTTTCCTTTCTCTTACCCAGTCGGTTGAACCTACTAGGTACATTTCAATATACTCACCCCTACTTTTTTCGTCCATGCAAATCGTACACAGTTTCAGGATAGGATAGTTGATCATTTCATTCGAGTATTATCGATACCATCCACATCTCAGCAGTGAGGCGCAAACATCGAGTCGCTGTGGATCTTTGGATCTTCTTTTATCTTCTCATCTCTAAAACTATGTATTAGATATTATGAGACAGTGTTGTATTTGCTTTTGAGAACATTGTATTTACCCTTCAGTAATGTTTTAGATGCTCTTGTACTCATGACTCCAGGTTTTTGGAGATTTCTTATATCTTTTGAGTTTGTTCCACTTTATTTATCTTTCTTTAGTTGCGATCCATTCTAGGTCGTGACAACATATGA
>DF359666.1:35139-60497 GCA_000787875.1 Solanum virginianum
AATGGTAGGTAAGGATTCTCAAGTTATTGATGATTTATTACATGATGTACAAGTCAAGTGACTTTATGATGATTAAGTGCTTGCATGTATCCATTCAATTCATGAAAAGTATCTATAGTGTTGCAAGTAGACTACACCTTGTTAGGGGGTGACGTGCCCAATCACCTTGTTGAGGGGGTGACATGGCCTATCACCTTGTTGAGGGGGTGACATGCCTCAATCACCTTGTTGGGTGTCTCGATCCAAGACTAGGGCCTAGACATCACATGACGCATGGGGAAACCTGAAGGAACCCCAACCAAGCCTCTTAACGTATCATTACACATCCTTGATCACGGAAACAATAAAACACAACAAGAAGTTGTAAATAGGGATAAACGGGGCTAAGTCAACCTTCATAACATCAACATAAAGAGTCAAAAGAGAGTCAAAGCTCATATCATAAATACATAACATGTCCAACAACACCTCTACTGCATAGAAAAGACTGGGGGCCAAGACAAGTAAGTGGCCTTACCCCCATAGTCAATACATAAGTAAAAGAAAGATAGTCTTAGAACATAGTATGAAATCATAAAGATCATCCTCGGAATAGAGAAATCACCAACAAGCTTGAGAAACAATCCTACTAGCCACTTCGAGGAGGAGAATGATCAAATGGTGCTTTGGTTCTTACATGGTGACACACGTAGGCATATAGTATGCGTTAGTACATTTCGATGTACTATGTATGTAGGATGTAATGCAACAAGAGATAAACATCATAGTAAAAATGCATAGAGATAAGCAATAGATAGCATAGTAACAATATGGCATGTATGATCAATGCTTAAGTAAAACATGCTTACACAGAACATATTATATGTATAAGAAAGGACCACTACACTATTGGTAGATCGTCGCACCGTACCACCCTTGGTGATTGAGGTACGAACCCCATCAATTGGTTGGTGGATCGTAGCACCCTACCACCCATAGTGTCCGGAGAACAAACCCTTTGATGTGGTTATCAAGGTACCAACCTCGCAACAAGGTTGATAGATCGTCGTACCCTACCACCTGTGGTAACCGGAGTACAAACCCCCCGATGTGGTTATCAAGGTATGAACCCCTTGATAAGGTTACTCGATGCGCAACCCCCAAGTAGGGTATGGTCACATTTCAACACTATATAGGAGAATATCATATACATACATTCATTACATCATCATATAGTCATCCAACTCATAAGATATGCATTAGGCCTTTAATTCCTTAAGAAAACCCTGACCGAACATTTTATCAAACACTTGGCGGGTGTGTAATGCTATTGTAAAACGATGCAATTTAGGTATGAAATCGGGCAACGAAATCCAAATGTAAAACCATCAATCAATACTTGGTAACATGCTCAAGAAATATACATCAAAACCTTTCATCAAATCTTATATTAGATCTTAGATTCATAGATCAAAACATGCTCATAAACTCCAACATAGTGTGCAGTGAATTTCATTATAAGTAAGACCCATGAGTAAATAAACTTTAAATCATGCAAATTTAAGTAAAAAAAAGCTTCGACAACGTGGGTGAAAGGAACCCATGAAAGAAACCCACATACCTTAGATTTGGAGAATAACTTAATGAAGATTGGAGATGGAGACTTGAAGCTTGAATCAGAACCTTGAAATTTGGATGAGTTTTGAGACTTGAATGTAGGAGTGAAATATTTGGCTAAGTGTTTGAATGACTATTGGGGATTGTTTTGGGTGATATGAGGGTGAGATATGGTTAAGTGTAGGTATTTAAACATTGCGGAAAACTTAGCCCCAAGACAAAAGAGTCTTGGACCGGACTAAAAACTGGTAGTCAAATAACACAGCAACGTACCCTTGGTGCGTCGTGCCTTGGGCGTGAATTGCTCTTTGCAGTTCGACATTTTGGAAATTCTAATTTTCATATAGTGGCTCTTAAATCAGGGTTAGACCCATTTTCTACTCAATTTGAACCCCTAATAAAGAAAATAAAGTTAGATTTTTGATATCACGCACAGATTTTGAGATATATGGAAATTTACAATTCCAGGCACATTTTCGAGCACTTTTTGGGGTCGTTTTAATATTTCCCCCTTGGTTATATTTGTCCCTGAATGTCAAAGAGATGTATATAAGAGGAGTGATCATGAAGAAATCAGCCCCAACAAGAAAGTGACAATGCACTTAAACACTTTTTTTGAAATCTCAATGCAAGTGTTAAAATTACCATGAACTTGTCAACATAAACATGAATGCATGCAATGACATAAGAGCTAACAACATAAGACTTGGAATCATAAAAAGGACTTGATGTTTTATTATAAGCTTGAATAGAATGAAAGAGATAAGAATATTGCTCCTCCATACCCACTCCGGCTTTTCGAGAGACACTATCGAATTGATGATTCTTCCAATGGGCCTGGGCAAACACTACATCCTCAAAAATCATCCTTTACTCATATCCACCTATTTCTCCATCGAACCTTCTCCTAAGTCAACTTATCCTCGGCAATGTCCATAACCTCAAGAGTCCTATAAAACTTGAATCACCAACACATCTCCTCAATCCTAGAAACATGAAGAACAGAACGAACCATATCCTTATCCAAAGGCACTTCCCCCTTGTATGAAACCTCACTCATCTTCCTCAACACTCTACAAAGACTCAAAAAACATGAACTCAATTCCCCCTTTACAAAGACAACCACACCTTGCATGAGTGAAACCTTCAAATAGACCCATTCTTTAACTTTAAATTCAAGATTCTTCGCCCTTTCATCGGCATAGGACTTTCGATGACTTTGGGTTGTCTTCAACCTCTCCATAATCAACCTTACCTTCTCAATAGCATCCATAACTAGATCTGGACCTAACAAAGCCATCTCTCCCAATTCAAACCACCAAACCGGTGATCTACAACACCTACCATAGAGAGCCTCAAAAGGAGCCTTACCGATGCTAGAATGATAGCTATTGTTATAGGCAAACACAATCAATGGAAGATGATCATCCCAACTACTCATGAACTCTAAAATACCAGCCTAAGCATATCCTCAAGTGTTTGGATAGTTCTTTTGGCTTGGCCATCCGTTTGAGGTTGAAAGGTCGTACTAAGTTTAACTGTTGTACCAAGACCCCTTTGAAAGGACCTCCAAAAGTGTGAAGTAAATTGATCATCACAATCTGATATAATAGACAAAGGCACCCCATGTAATCTACTAAGTCATGAATGTATAACTTAGCATAATCTTCAGCCCCATATGTGACCTTAACATGTAGAAAGTGAGTCGATTTCGTTATCCTATCAACCACAACCCAAATAGAATCAAAAACCTTTCCAGTCTTGGGCAACCCAACCACAAAATCCATATTAATCACCTCCCACTTCCAAGTAGGAATCTCAATGTCTTCGTTTAGGCCACCCGACCTATGATGTTTGGCCTTGAGTTGTTGACAACTATGGCAATCGAAAACAAATTTGGCAATGTCCCTCTTCATGCCTCCCCACCAAAACACATCCCTTAAATCTCTATACATTTTAGTTGGACTGGAGTGGATAGAATAAGAAGAATTATGGGCCCTATCAAGGATTTTCTACCCCAAACTATCAACACTAGGCACACACAACCTACCTTGGTACCTAAGGGCACCATCTCCTCCTTGGGAGAAAACCTCCACCTTGCCCTCTTTCACTAAGGCCTTCAATTCTAACAAGGAGGGAACAAGATCTTGCTTTGCTAATATGTTTTCAGCCAAGGAGGACTTAGAACCATCCATAACAACAACATCACCATTACCATCCTCTTCCAACCTAACCCCAAATATAGCCAACTAATACATCTTCCTGGCCATCTCCTTATCATCACTATCAACATGAGCTAGGATAGGAGAACCTCTTCATACCTAACCCCAAAACTAACAGCCAAATAACACAGCAGTGCACCCTTGGTGCGTCGCGAACTACTATCTGGAATTTGACATTTTGGAAATTTAGATTTTGATACGGTGGCTCTTAAATTGGGGTTAGAGCCATTTTCTACTCAATTTGACCCCATGAACAAGAATATGAAGTCGTATTTTTGATATCACATATGAATTTTATGATATATTAGAATTACAATTCCCGACAATTTTGAGGCACATTTTTTAGCACTTCTTGGGGTTGTATCATTGGGGGTGACATTTCCAATCACCATGTTAAGGGGTGGATACCTCAATCACCTTGTTGGGAGGTGACATGCCCAATCACCAGGTTAAGGGGTAGATACCTTGACCATTTTATTAGAGGGTGACATGCCCAATCACTATGTTGAGGGGTGGATACCTTAATCACCTTGTTGGGGGTGACATGCCTAATCACCTTGTGTAGGGGTGGATACCTCAAACACCATCCAAGGGGGTGACATGCCTTGGATTTCAAGTAGTAGCTCACTTGGTCTATGCTGATTATGGTCTCTTCCCACACACGTATTAGGTTCTATACAAGTTATATGATTTACAAGCAGGTTTTACTTCAAACCTTGATAATGCATGACATATTGATATTATACTTATCCATTGCTTATAATTATGCATTTTGACTATATGAGCACAAGTTACTTAAGCATGTTTTTACTTATGCATTGATCATATATGTCATATTGTTATATTTTATGTTTATTGCCTATTGTTATGCATTTTGGATTATTTGGCATATGTCTTGTTGCATTGCATCCCACGTACTTAGTACATTCAAACATACTAACATATACTTTATGCCTACATGATGTTCCATGTAGGGACTGAGGACCTTGATTATCCACCGTTTGGCGCTTAGCTCGGATTCTAAGTTTACTTGTAGTGGTGAGTCCTATCTTCCATAGACGATCCACCATCTATCTGCCTTTATGTTACCATGTAGGAACTGAAGCACCTCTTGATCCTCCTACATGTGGCTAGTACGGTGCATTGGAGATATGCTTTGGTGAGTCCTCAAGTTCGAGAAAACTACCTTTACTACTCTTGCTATGTTGAGACTTCTTTATATTGAACACTTGTTATTATGAGGGTGAACCTGAAGAGTGTCTTAGCCCCTACTCCAATCTATGTTAGAGGTGTTGTTGGATAATTGATGTATTTATGCTTTGAGCTTCGCTCTTGAATGTTTTATGATTACCAAAGATTTCCCTTAGTCCCGTTTCCCATATTTATATCTCTTATTGTTGTTACTTTGCTTTTGCAACCAAAGATGTGTGATTGATATGTTAAGAGGCTTGTTTGGGGTTCTTCTGGTTCCCCATTCACCGCGTCACGTCTAGGCCCTATGCTTGGGTCATGAAAAGCTTGGTATCAGAGCACTAGGATGTTAATGTTCCTCAGAATCCAACACACAACATTGATTAGAGTCTTATTCATGGTTGTGAAGCACGCCACAACTGTGAATGGGAGGCTATGAGGCATTTTAGGAAATGTTTCACTTCTTCATGGTCCGTATCGTGCTTTCGATATAAGTGTCAGGCTTTTTCCCCTAACCAGTGCTCTTTGCTATTCTATATCTTGCCGATTCCAAGAGGAAGACTAAGGAGAGCCTGTACGATCGAGGAGCAACCGACCCCTCCCGCTCTTCAAGCTCCTCAAGGTGGAGGGTTAGCCCAAGATAAGTTATGAGATGCTATTACCATGTTGGCTTGGGCTATGACCAACCAAATTCACCAAGGGGTCTAAGTCCCTCATGCTCCCACTCTTGCTTCTAGGGTAATGGATTTCACCAGAATGAATTGACTAGAGTTTTATAGATCCAAGACAGATGAGGATCCCCAAGAGTTCATAGATGAGGTGTACAAAGTGCTATCGATTATGGGGGTTAATTTGGAGGATAAAGTGGAGTTAACAGCCTACCAACTCAAAGGGGTGGCTCAAATTTGGTTTACACAATGGAAGTCAGAGAAGAGATGATGATGCTATTCCTTGAGATGAGTTCAAAGCCATATTCCTCCATCGATTCTTTCCTACCGAAATAAGGGAGGCTATAACGTTGGAGCTTATGACCCTTAAGTAAGGTTCCATGAGTGTGAGGGAGTATTTCCTTAAGTTCAACCAACTCTCCAACTATACGACACAATTGGTTGCCGAGCTGAGATCTAGGATGAACAAATTTATGTCGAGTGTATTTGACTTGGTTAATGAGAAATGTCATACTACCAGCTAATAGGTGATATGGATCTGTCCTACCTTATGATATATGCCAAACAACTAGAGGGGAAAAAGCTTAGAAAGAGAAAAAGTGTTGAGCCGAAGAGGGCTCATTTTGAAGGTGGATTCCAAAATTCTAAGGGTGGCTAATTTCCTCAAGGCCACAAGTTCAAAGGCCAAAGGTCTTCCAACGCTTCTTATAGAAGGTTTGCTAATGACAAACTAAGATTCCAAGGTGGTGGTGGTGGGGTGCCTAACCCTATATACCAAATATATGGTAGGATCCATAATGGCCTATGTTTGAAGAACTCTAAGGATTGCTATGGTTATGGAGATGTGGGTCATAAGGTGATTGATTTCCCTCATGCTCAAAATAAAGGTAGAGTGGGTTATCCACAAGGCCAAGGTGTAAATACGAATCCAAAGGGAAGCAGAGGCTAACACGGGGATGTTCTAAGGCAAATAGATTCTATGATCTTCAAGGGACACAAGGGGTGGATGAGGTGCCCAATGTCATCACCGGTATGTTAAAGGTTTTTGATTTTGATGTGTATGCATTGATAGACTTGGGTGCCACTCTTTCTTTTATTACACCGTTTGTTGCCAAAAAGATTCATGTTTGTCCTGAATTATTGTGTGAACTTTTATGAAGTGTCTACCCTTATTGGTAAGTCCATTGTTGCTGAAAGAGTCTATAGAAATTGTCCAGTGTTCATTTTGCAATCTTGCCTTGTGATTTTGTCGAGTTAGATATGGTGGATTTTGATGTCATTCTTGGGATGGATTGGTTGCATGCATATTATGCTTCTACTGATTGTAGGACCCAGGTTAAATTCCAATTCCCTAATGATCCCCTCCTTGAGTGGGACAGTTGTGATGTGTTGGTCAAGTGTAGATTCATTTCTTACCTTAAAACCCAAAAGCTGATTATTAAGGGTTATCTCTACCATCTTGTGAGGGTTAGGGATGTGGAGACCAAAGTCCTTCCTGTTGTGTCAATTTTGGTGGTTAATGATTTCCTTGATGTCTATTCCCCCTTACCGTATGGCCTCAGTGGAGTTGAAGGAGCAATTGAGGGATTTGTTGGAGAAAGGTTTACAAGGACTAGTAAGTCACCTTGGGGAGAAAGGTTTATAAGGCCTAGTAAGTCACCTTGGGGTGCACCGGTGTTGTTTGTGAAGAAAATGGAGGGTTCTCTTAGAATGTGCATTGATTACCGCCAACTTAATAGAGTTACCATAAAGAATAAGTACCCTCTACCAAAGATTAATGACCTTTTTTATCAACATCAAAGGGCTAGTAACTTTTCTAAGATTGATCTTAGGTCCAGGTATCACCAAGTGAAAGTCAGGGAGTGTGACATTCCCAAGACAACATTTTGGACTCGGTACGAGCACTTTGAGTTTTTGGTTATGTCCTTAGGGTTGACTAATGCACCAATTACATTTATAGATCTCATGGATATGGTCTTTAAACCCTACCTTGACTTGTTTTTGTTGATTTTTATTGATGATATCTTGATTTATTCCCATAGTGAGGAGGAGCATGTGAATCACTTGAGGGTGTTATTGCAAATCTTGAGGGAGGAAAGTTTGTATGCTAAATATGAAAATGTGAGTTTTGGTTGAAAGAGGTTGCTTTTCTAGAGTATGTGGTGTTGGGTGATGGTATTAAGGTGGATCCTAAGAAGACGAAGGTGATTAGAAATTGGCCTAGACCTTTGACTCCATTAGACATTAGAAGTTTCTTGGGTTTAGCAAGTTATAACTGGAGGTTTGTAAATGGATTCTCTTCTGTTGCTTCTCCTATGAATAAATTCACACAAAAGAAGGAAAAATTCATGTGGACTGATAAATGTGAGAAGAGTTTCAAAACATTGAAAGATAAGCTTGTCACCGCTCCTATCTTGTCAATACCGGAAGGGTTGCAAGGATTTGTTGTATTTTATGATGCCCGAAGAATTTGTCTAGGGTGTATTTTTATGCAAAGTAGTAAGGTGATAGTATATGCCTCTATACAACATAAGGTACATGAGAAGAATTATCCCACCCATGATCTTTAATTGGCGACCGTGGTATTTGCTTTGAAAATTTGGTGTCACTACTTGTATGAGGTACATGTTGATGTGTTCATCGATTATAAGAGTCTCAAATATGTGTTCACCTAAAATTATCTTAACTTGAGACAAAGAAGCGTCACTAATTGTATAGGGTTCATGTTGCTGTGTTACCGATCACAAGAGTCTCTAATAAATATGTGTTCACCCAAAAAGATCTTAACTTGAGATAAAGAAGGTAGTTAGAGCTCCTTCAATATTATGATATGAGTGTGCATTACCACCCCGGTAAAGATAATGTCATGGATGATGCTCTAAGTAGGGTGTCTATAGGTAGTCTAATTCATGTTGAGGATAGTGTCAAAGTGGTAGCTAGAGAGGTTCATCGGTTGGCTAGATTAGGGGTTAGGTTGGATGAGGTTGATAATAGTGGTGTAGTGGTTGTTGATGGTTCTAAGTCTTGCTTGATTGAGGAGGTAAAGGCAAAACAAGACCTTGACCCCATCTTCTTAAAGTTGAAGGCCTTAGTGAGAGATGGTAAAGTGGATATTTTCTCCCAAGGGATAGATAGTGCCCTTAGGTACCAAGGTAGATTGTGTGTGCCAAATGTGGCTGATTGGAAAGAATTGATCTTGAAGGAGGCCAAGTTCATATTCGGATGCCATAATTGCCAACAACAGAAAATCAAACATGAAAGCCCGAGTGGCCTAGCCCAAGATATAGAGATACCAACTTAGAAGTGGGAGCTGATCAACATGGATTTTGTGGTTGGGTTGCCTAAGACTAGGAGACATTTGGACTCTATTTGGGTCGTTATAGATAGAATGACAAAGTGGGATCACTTGTTACCTGTCAAACCCACTTATGGTGCCGAAGATTATGCCAAGTTGTATATATATTAGTTGGTTAGATTACATGGGTTGCCCTTGTCTATCATTTTTGATCGTGTCTCTCAATTTACTTCTCACTTTTGGAGGTGCTTCCAAAGAGGTCTTTGTACCAAGGTTAAGCTTAGCATGACATTTCACCCTCACACAAATGGTCAAGCTGAAAGGACTATCCAAACTATTCAGGATATGCTTAGACCTTATGTTTTGGAGTTTAAGGGTAGTTAGGGCGCACATCTCCCACTCATTGAATTTTCTTACAACAATAGCTACCACTTAAGCATTCATATCGGTCCCTTTAAAGCTCTTTATGGTAGGCATTGTAGATCTCCAGTTTGGTGGTTTGAAGTGGGGGAGATGGCTTTGCTAGGTCCTTATTTGGTCATGGGAGCCTTGGAGAAGGTAAGGTTGATAAAGAAGAGATTAAAAATAGCCCAAAGTAGACAAACGTCCTACTCTGATGGGAGGAGAAGAGATCTTGAGTCTAAGGTTGGTGATTAGGTTTACTTGAAAGTCTCACCTATGGAGGGTATGGTTCGATTTGCCAAGAAGGGGAAATTAAGCCCAAGGTTTGTGGGTCCTTATAAAGTTTTGGAGAGGGTTGGTAAGGTTTCTTATGAGTTGGAGTTGCGTATAGAGATGTCCATGTACCTATGTTGAGAATATATGTGGGTGACCCAAGTGCTATAGTACCCTTGGATGTTGTGGGTGTTATAGAAGATAATTTGACTTATGAGGAGGTACCGATGGAGATTTTTGATAGACAAATGAAGAGGTTGAGAAACAAAGATGCAGCTTCCATCAAGGTCCTTTAGAGGAACCAACAAGTTGAAAGTGCCAAATAGGAAGCTGATGCGGACATGACAAAGCGATACCCATATCTCGTCGACTCTATTCAAGCTGAAGGTACTAATTTAAGTCCCCTATATGATTTCAAGTCTTAAGTTTCAGCCCTTATGTCATTTTGCATGCATTCATGTTTATGGTTACAAGCGTATGGTGATTTTGGCATTTATGTTGAGACTTTTTGAAAATGATGTTTAAATGCATTTGTTGCATTCATATCGGGCTTAAATCTTCATGATTACTTCTCTTATGCATGTTTCATTGATATTCGAGGACAAATGTTCCCAAGGGGGAGATGATGAAACACCCAAAAATTATGGTTCGAAAAAGTCCAAAATTATAATTTCTATATATCTCACAATTTGTGCGTGATATCAATAATCTGACTTCATATTTTTGATCAGGGGGCAAAATTTAGTGGGCAATGGGTATAACCCGAATTTTAGAGGACTCATAGTGAAAAATAATTTTCGCTAATTTTTCTTATCTAGTGTGCATCCACGACCAGGCCGCAATGTGGATTGGCGCAGATTAGTATTTATTTTGCCTTCATATTGCGTCATGTCGCAGGCCAAACACGGACTAGTACATTTTTTTCCATAATTTTTTATTTCGGCCTAAGGGCATTGGGGCCATAGCCCCATACCCACTTTTGCGTGAAAATACTTATACTTAGCCATTTTCAACTCTATATCACTCAAGAACCTCTCCAAGACTTAACCAAATATCTCATTCAAATTTCAAGGATTTCAAGCCTAACTTTGGAACTCAAGGATTCTCTTCAAGCTCCAAGTCCTCTTCAAGCTTAACTCAAGAAAACCCAAGTTTGAGGTATGTGGGTTTCATCTATTGGGTTCTTTCACCCATGGAGCCCAATCTCCCTTTCTTTGAAAATTACATGGTTTCAAGTTGCATCATCTATGGGTATCTCTTATTATGGATTTTGATTATAAATTATGTTGGGGTTTTATGAAATATTGATTGATTATGTATGTCTATCTATTTCAAGCTTATCCTATGAATTGGTTTTGTCTGTTGAGACTATTCATGTTTTGAGCTATGAAACTATGATATTTGATGATGGATTTCTAGGTATCTTATATGAGTTTTTTATTGTATGTTGGTGGGTTGATTTACATTGAGTTTTCTCATATTATTTCACTATTGAATAACATGATATTGAACTGGCGTTATACACCCACCAAGTGTTTGATAAAATGTCTTGACAAGGATTCTCAAGTTATTGATAATCTATTACATGGTTTACAAGTCAAGTGACTTTATGATGATTAAGGGCTTGTATGTACACATTGAATTCATGAAAAGTATCTATGGTGTTGCAAGTAGATCTAAAAATTGTTGGGGGCTGACATGGCCAATCACTTTTTTGAAGGGGTGACATGCCCAATCACCATGTTGAGGAGTGGATACCTCGATAAGTTTGTAGGGGGTTGACATGCCCAGTCACCATATAGAGGGGTAGATACCTTTACCACCTTTTTGGGGGGTGACATGCCCAATCACCATGTTGAGGGGTGGATACCTTGATCACCTTAGGGGGTGACATGCCCAATCACCTTATTGAGGGTGGATACCTCAAAGACCTTCTAAGGGGATGACATGCATTGGATTACAAGTCATAGCCCACTTGGTCTATGTTGATTATTGTCTCTTCCCACATACGTATTAAGTTCTATACAAGTCATATGATTTACAAGTATATTTTACTTTAAGCATTGATCATGCATGCCATATTGATATTATACTTATCCTTTGCTTATGATAATGTATTTTGACTATATTGGCTTATGTCTTGTTGCATTGCATCCCACTTACTTAGTAACATTCAAACGTACTAATACTTTATGCCTACATGATGTTACCTTGTAGGAACGGGAACACCACTTGATCATCCTCCACGTGGCTAGTTCGGTGCTTTGGAGATAAGACTTGGTGAGTCATCAAGTCCGAGGACACTATCTTTACTACTCTTGATATGATGAGACTTCTTCATGGTGAACACTTGATTTTATGAGAGTGAGCCCAGAGAGAGTCTTGGCCCCCACTCCAATCTGTATGTTAGAGGTACTGTTGAACAACTGATGTATTTATGCTATGAGCTTGACTCTTTAATGTTTTATGATTAACAAAGGTTTCCATTAGTCCCATTTCCCATATTTATATTTCTTGTTATTGTTACTTTTCTTCCGCGACCAAGGATGTTTAATTGATATGCTAAGAGGCTTGTTTGGGATTCCTTCAGGTTCCCTATTTGCCTCATCACGTCTAAGCCTTAGGCTTTAGTTGTGACAACCTAGAACCTATAATTTCTTAGTCGAATGGATCACTTCAAATTGTGAACCACTATACTCTGTTGAATTCGACCCTGAAACCAAAGTTGGGTAATATGTTTATGATGACCGCCTTGCTTCCATTGAGTGGATGGATTGAGCGACATAATAAATGGTACCGTTACTTGGGAATCGACGAGTTCATGACTGAAGTGTTTGTTGAACTTTATTCTGGTAGATTGAATTATTTTAATGCTTTCCTATTGGTTTTGCTATTTAGAGAATAGGTATTAAGATTAAAGAGGACGGGAGCATCCATGGTGATAATTTTTGAGATGCTAATGATATGCAGGGTGTTAACTGGGACCAAGTGGGAAGCACAGGTGCTATTCGAAGACCTTCATTGGCTAGAGGAGTTAACTTTATGTGGCAAGCACTATGCTACAACTCCTCCAGCTTAAGGGACTATTTGGAGGACTTTACCACAAGGATTCTCATGAACACCTCAGGAATTTTATTGATGTCTTTCTTCCATTCAATTTCAGGGGTAACCAAGAAGCCATTACACTGAGGCTATTTACATGCTCTATCACTGGAGAGGCTATGAGGTAGCTAGCTAAGTTGCCTCCTGATTCTATCACTTTGCTGGAGGAACTTTAAGATCTATTCCTTGAAAGGTTTTTCCCTCCCTCCAAGATGGTTAAGATGAGAAGAGGTATGAAGAATGTTGAACAAATTAAAGGTCAGTCATTGCGTGAGACATGGCCTTGGTTTCAGAAACTTTTACTCCAATGCTCAAACCATGGAGTTTCGGACCATTTATTATTGCAATACTTTTATGTAAGCCTCGATATAGTCAACAATATGGTTGTTGACCAGCTGGTGAGAGGTGAAATTATGAAACAAATATTCTTTGTAGCTTGTGACCACCTAGATGACATGACAAAATCAACCGAGCATGGTACATGATGGATGACCTCGTATCTTAAGTCACAAGGGTCCATCCGAAAAGAAGCTTGCTAAAGATCAAGTGTGAGACAAAAATAAGGCTAAGATTGTAACTAAACTTGACCTCTTGACTAAGCATATTATGGGAGGAAATTGTAATAGTGTAAATGTTGCGGGGGCTGCTAGAAATGTGATATTTGATAGTGCAACATTTTAATGTAGTAACAAGAAGAGGTTCATTATATGGGCAACCAAATGGTGGGTTCTCTGCCGAGTTTTCCAAGGCCACTTTGGAATTATGTTTGGAACAATAAAAATGATGGATAGCGAGATCGTGCATGGCCTGACCAACCTTAAGTGGGGGGTCGGAGAAACTATTACAGGGTTGTGGATACTTATGTTTTTCCCCATGATAGGGTGATTGTTCCTGATTCTATAGTGAATCCAGAGAGTCTCTAGATCAAGATATGCTAACCAAAATCTTGAATAAGGTTGAAGCCTCGAACAAAGTCTAGAAGGACATGAAATATGATATTTCACCGTTGAGTTAACAGTAACATCACATCAGCTTCTATCAAGCACTTGGAGACTCAACTTGGCAATATATCAACCCAGCTTAACCAGCGACTGAAAGGTGGTATGCCTAGTGACATGATAGCCAATCTTTACGTATTAATCAGTAGTGTTTAGATATCACTACTCATAGTGGAAGAGTAGTATAAGGTACTAAATGCTCACTTGTTATTGAAGAAGGTCAAAATGAGGTATGAGAAGATAAAGGTGCAGTGAATGTTGATATTGATGAGAGTGTAGCTAATGATTGAAGTGGTGATGCTATTGGCAATCCTGAGAGTGGTGAAAAAACGAAGGTTGGGGATGATGTTGCGAACATTGAGAAAACATTCCACAAAAATTTATGTTCAGCTGTGAGGTTGAAAGCAGCTCAAGTTAATATTGATCCTACATTCTCTCAATGATTGAAGAAGAAAAGGACAATGCCAAATTCCAAAAATTTCTTTCTATGTTCAATTCTTTGTCTAGTGAATTATTTCCCTAGTGAAGCACTTTTAGCCTTGATCCTTTCTTTGGAAACTATATACCCTTGGCTTGAATTTGTGAAAGACAATTCCTTCTTGTTCCTTACTAATCCCTTCTTGAGCTTGAAATGAGCAAAGTGATGGCCAAAGGACAAAGTTGGGGGTGTTGGTAAAAAATAAGGGAGTGTTTCACATCAAAGAGTCAAGTAATGACAAAAGAAAAAGAAAGAAAGTCAAGATTCCTAGAAATGTATGAAAGCAACAAAAATGTTGAAAATGCTAAAAAAAATTGAAGTAAAAAATAATTTCTTAGAAAAGAGGACCCTCCAAATTTGTGAAAGATAGAGTGAAAGGGGGAGACATGTTAGATGACATATCAAAGGATACTATCCATGTGAAAAGAATAAGGGTAGAGTTTAAGGAGGGTTGAGCCACTACTATCCATATGTTATCCCACCCAACCTTAACCCTACATTACAGCACTAACAAAGTCTTTTGGGATCCTAGTTCGGAAAAAAGTCAAATGAACTCCAATTGGGAATAAGGGCAAGCCTATTGGTTGAAGCTTACATGTTATTTCTCAATTGGGAGAGTGACTGTTAAGAGATCCTTTGAAAATAATGTCATAATCTTGTGTGTTCAGGATAATCTTTGACGTAAGGGCAAATGGTGATGCCTTAAGACAGTGATCAACAGCTATACGAACAATTGTGAGCATCGACATGTTTTGGTTACTCCTTAGTCACCTCTTGAGGCTTCAAAACCACATAGTGGTTTGTGAAAGATCAAACGTTGATGTAATAGTTGGAATTGTATGTGTTGCTCCCTGCGGCCCTATTTGCAAACTCTAGAATTAGATTGGTTGATGTTTGATTTGCTTGAGGGAAAGCAAAGACTTAAGTTAGAGGTGTTGATGAGTCCATATTTTGGCCTAGTTTGCAAAGAAATATTGTCCTAGGTGTGCTATATTTTAAATCTCTAACTATAATGGATGTATTGTGTCAGGAAATGGAACTAAAAGTGCACAAACAATACTTGACAAGTCTTGGAAAAGGAACAAAAATGCCGAAAAGGTGGTTAGAAATGGCATCACCTACATATTGGATAATCTATCGAACACTCAAAGGAACTGCCTAGTATTGCAGCAACTAAGCCTCAAGCCTAAGTTCAGAAGGCAGTCAGAATCCACTTCACCAAACATATTCGGCATAGCACATAATGGCTCAAAAAACCACATAATGTTATAATACTCAAAACCCCAAAATTCATTACATCAAGCTATAAGAGAGGAACTTCGACAAATCCTGAACTATATCAGTGGAATGAAGAACCACCACCCAATGTTGCAGAGAAACAAGCCTTAAAGGATACAGAGGAAAGTGGTCAAGTACACATTCGGTGCATCGCCAGAGTGCTCGACGATGGCCGACCTTCACTACCTAATAGTAACTCGGTGCACAAACATAGTTTAGAAGGGACATTATACATATAATTCTTCTTAGTCATATAGTCAGAGTAGCAGTACATAGAACAGTCCATGCTCTGGAGTACAATCGGGTGATAGAGTTTTAAGCTTTTGGGAATCAAAACTTAAGGAGAACTACTAGTGTTAATCAACTTTTCTCTATTCAATCTTGTTACCCATGACTTTAGCTACTATATTTGGTATTGAATTTCCAATTTCTAGCATGAGTGGGTAAAATCCCCATGTTGATATATCTGTTGGATCTTCGATATTTTGACTTTATTATTGCTAATTTGAGTGAAATTATATCCATTCCAATGTTTAGTCTATAATATCATTGCAAACTTGGATTTTAATGTAGATATTTAAATATTGCTTTAACTAGAGTGGTTAGAGTATGAAATGGATATAATGGCTAGAAACCTTCTAGGGTTTCAGTTGAATACCATAAATAGGGATCCAATGGCTATGGTTTTAGGGGTTTTACTGAGACTTCATCGGCCAAGCATGTCCTTGGCAATCCATGTATGATATTGTAATTGAATAATTGAAATAGTAGTGTGTCAAAACTGATCATGGGTTACAATATACCTAGCATATTCACTCATTATTAACTAAATTAGTTAAATATTTAGACCCTGCTAGTTAATCGATTTCCATATTTGTAAGTCTCCAACATCTTACTTAATTGTTGAGCAATTTGCTAATTAGATATTGTGTAGTTAAATCCTAATTTTAATTATTGTTACCCCCCAAAACCTACAATTGCTTATTCCAATGAATTACTTCAAATTGTGAATGACTATTCACTATGGGATTTGACCCCGACTCCAAAGTTAGGTAATATGTTGATGATGACCGCCCCTGGTTCCTTTGAGTAGTTGGGTTAAGTGATATCATTGCTAAAAAATCAAATCCAGAATCACACTAAGTTTTTCATCTCCTTTTTCTCAATAGTAGCTCCCCCTTTTAACCATGAAGGAGCTAGAATCCCAATCATAGGGACCAACCAAGATTTAATGTCATCAAACTTCTTTAGTTGCATCATCTCATCAATGTCATGACATTGTCAGAATGGGTAACCAAAAATTTCATTGATTTAAGTCTCACTACATGGGACTTGTATACCATGAACCTCTACAGAATCAAGAGGTTTGAGAATTAGCTTCACCCAACTCCTACTCTTTGGAATGGCCTTGTCATATGCTTCATAAAACTCTCTAACCCAGCTTCGAACATATGACTCCTGAGGTGTTGTGAATTTCATAAAATTGTGGAACTTATGAGTGTCCCACAGCTTGATGTACTAATTAATGACCTTGTAAGTTAACAATCTCTTCTCCTCTAAGATCTGCTTTAAGTATTTTAAGTGCCATAGAGATATTTACTCCTTAATTCTTTCAGATGTTTGGAGGAGAGAATCATGAAGGGCATTGATCCTAGCCTCACTTCAGTGCCATTTGCGACTCGTCCCTGAAGTGGGCTTACATGTTGGAGTTCTGGATCCCTCTTGCTCATCCTTTAAAGTTTTTCATATCATATTTAAGGACCCTTCATCATAGCTATTTGATTTCCTTTGTTTAGTCACCTTCTTCTTGCCTTTTTCTTGTACTTCCCTATGAGGTCTTTGAAGTCTTTGCTCTGCTTGATCAAGGGCTATAATGACTCCTCTAACTATCCAAGATCCTCCTCTAGTGACTGTCTCCTTTAGCCTGCCCATGCCTACAAAACTATCATGACCCAAGCCTAGGGCCAAGACGTGATACGACGAATTTGGAACCTGAAGGAACCAAAACAAGCCTCTTAGCATATCAATCACACATCCTTGGTCACAGAAGCAAAATAGACAATATCAAGAGGTAATAAAGAGGGATAAAGAGACTAAGGGATGTCTTTAATAGCATAAAACATAGAATACTTAAGTGTCAAGATCATAGCATAATTACGTTAATTGTTCTAACAACACCTCTAAACATAGATTGGAGTGGGAGCCATGATAATTTCTGGACTGACCCTCATAGTATCAAGAGTTCAACATAGAAAAATAGTAATGACAAGAGTCGCATAGATAGAGTCCCCGAACTTGAGGACTCAACAAATGCTATGTTCAAGATGTCAAATCTAACCACATGGAGGATGATCGTAAGGAGCTCTATTTCTTACATGGTAAGATCATGTAGGCATAGAGCATGCGTTAGTACGTTTGAATGTACTATGTATGTAGGATGTAATGCAACAAGAGGTAGGTAACATAGTAAAAATGTATAGTAATAGGCAATAGATAGGCAAATCTCAACATGGCATGCATGATCAATGCTTGAAATAAAACATGCTTGTAAATCATTCAATTTGTATAGATCATAATACATAAGTATGGGAAGAGACCTCAACTGACCTAGAATAAGACAAAGCTAGCTACAACTTGGAATCCTGATGATTACCCCTCCCCTGTAAAGAGGTGTTCTACTTGCCAAGGTAAACAATACATCACCTTATGGGAGTCCATCCCATTTCGGAGAAGTAACCTTCCTTACGGGAGCCCATCCCATTTCAAAAAGGATTTCATAAGAAACTTTACCTTACGGGAGCCTATCCTATTTCAGGAAGAATTTCAAGAGAGAGTTCACTAAAGGAATCCACTAGTATTGCAAGGGTATAACATAGTCCTATGGTGACATATAGTTCAGTGAAAGAGCAGAAACCCTCCATCCATAGGTGCTAAGCCTAATCCCACAGAATAATTGGAATAATCATAACTTTAATAACTTATGAGAAACATAGAATCATGAAACAAGTAGTCTTAAACATCCTTGACCTATAATGGTGAGCCCAACTTCAAAATATAACAATAGATCATTATAAAAAATTACCCTTGTATTAACATCAAAAGGCTCAAAAGAGGTATAATCCTTGAAAAAAAAAGTGCTTAGCTCCATACTTGCATAATCATAGATAATGTCATGAATTCATAACATACTTGATAGCCCATATTCATCATGAAATCACTTGACTTGTAAAACATGTACATATTTTGAGAATTCTTAACTTGGTATTTCATCAAACACTTGGTGGCCACATATGAGGACATGCTCAAATCATGCAAAATGCAAGATTATAGGTCATGAAATAGTGAAATCAATGCATCTTAAAATCATGTAAATCAGACCAATATTATGGTAAAATCCTATCATGGGTAACTTGTAAATCACATCAAAACTTCACAATAGTTCATAGATTTTATAGCTTAAATCATGTATAGTCTCAATAGACAAAGATTAGCTCATAGTATAAGCTCAAAATAGATATTCATGCATAATCAATAATATTTGAAATCATGCAATTTTCATAAAATAGGAAGATTGGGCTCTATGGGTGAAAGGACCCAATGGATGAAATCCACATACCTTAGACCTTGAATTTCTTGAAATTGAGTTGAGAAAGACTTGAAGCTTGGAATGGGGTTTTAAAATTCACAACTTGTTCTTGAGTTTCCTTGAATTCTTACTGGGGTTTGGTAGTGGCTCTTGGGAGAATTTAAGAGTGAATTCCAATTGGGTGGAGTGAATTTGATCTTTAGGAATAGGGTTTAGATCTTTAGGAAATGTTAATATAGCATAAGAATCCTGAAAAGACCAATAGAAATACCAAAATTTACGGAATGCCATTAATGAAACGAAATTTGACAAAAACCCATATATACCCCGGCACAGATGTATTCTACGAAAACGGGCATAACTTTTTCATCTGAACACTAAATAAGGTGAAACTAAGTGCATTAGAAAGCTAATTCAAAGATATTTAATTGGTAGGTCGTGCACCATCAAGGGGCATTGATCCTAGCNNNNTATTGAAACTAAGTGCATTAGAAAGCTAATTCAAAGATATTTAATTGGTAGGTCGTGCACCATCAAGCTCTATGTATGCTAAGAGATATGTCACTTTAAAGTTTACCCTACTACCAGTACTTGTGCAAAACTTAGCCAATGAAAATTTCTTTGAACTTGGCTTGATGTAGAGGACCCACGATGGTCTTAAATGACACGAATAAGCTTGACGTAGATTTGAATGAGAGCTTCACATTTTAATGAATTTCTTGAGATCCGAAATGAGTTTGGGACACTTGAATTTGGATGAAATATTTGGCTAAGTTTTAGAGAGGGTTTTGGGGAATGTCTTGAATGATATGGGGTTAAATAATGACTTAGTATAGGTATTTTAACACATAGGAAAACTTAGGCCCAAGACTCCATTGCCATAGCCTAAATTTGGAAAAATTGGTAGCCAATATACACTAGTCCGCGATGGGTCCTCATCACGAAACCATTGCGCACCTTTACTATTTTGTGCAAACTTGGAAAAATCAAATTTTGCTAGTTTGCTCTAAAATCGGGGTTATACCCATTGGGACATATCCATATCACCTATCAATAAGGTGGAACGACATTCCTCATTAACCAAGTCAAATACATCCATCACCAACTTTTTCATCCTAGTTATACCCATCTCCCACTCAATTTTTCCCCTGATCAAGAATTTGAAGTCGGATTTTTGATATCATGAACGAACTTTGAGATATATGGAAATTACAATTATGGGCATTTCCGAGGCATATTTTCGGGCACTTTTTGGGGCATTTCAATATCTCCCCCTTTGGAACATTCGTCACCGAATATCAAAGAAGCATACATCAAAGAAGTAATCATAAAGATTTCAGCCCGACATGAATGCAACAAACACACATAAATATCATTTTCAAAAATCTCAACATGTATATTAAAATGATAAAATGACCATAAACTCATCGACATAACCATGAATGCATGCAATATGATATGGGGGCTGAAACTTAGAATTTACAATCACAAAAATGATTTAGTATGCTATCTCAAGCTTAAATAGAATGAAAGGGGTATGGATATCATTTCTTCATGCCCGCTCCGGCTCTCCATGTGACACTTTGAACCTATTGATTCCTCCAAAGACTTGATGGATGCTCCACCTATGATCCTTAACCTTTTCTTATGTCCACACAACATCTCAACCGGGACCTCCTCATAGGCCATCTCATCCTCTACACCCACAAGCCCAAAGTATTTTATAGCACTTAGGTCACCAACATATCCCCTCAACATAGATACACGAAAGACCGGATGAACCATATCTATTCCTATAGGCAATTCCAATTCATAAGCAATTTTCCCAATCCTCCTCAACACTCTATAAGGACCCATAAATCTTAGGCTCTATTCCTTTTTCTTGCCAAACTGGATCACACCTTTCACGGGTGGGACTTTCAAGTGAACCCAATCAACAACACAAGCACACCTAAACTACCTGAGTATCGAAGGACACCATCTCCCCCTTGGGATAAAGCCTCCACTTCACCATCTTCCACTAAAACATCCAACTCCAGCAAGGCGAAATCAAGATCTTTCTCTAACTTGACCTCTTCAACCAAGGAAGATTCGGAACCATCAAAACCACTACACTACCATTCTTAACTTCAGCCAACCTCATTCCAAACCTAGCCAACCGGTGCACTTCTCTAACCATCTCCTTGTTACCCACAATTCACACTAATCATATTTAGCAAATCTCCTCTCATCCCTCCAAAATTTGCAATACTACCCTCAAATGATTCACAAGCTATAAATAAATCAATGCCCTATCACTAATGACCACCACAAAAATGTCAAGGCAGGGTGTAAAGACCCTATTCAAAAGATCCATTAACATAGTTGACCATGCAACAAAACCACCCCAAGACCTCCAAACCCACCATGCGAAGCTCAACAAAATAACAGGACAAAACTTTATGCAATAAGGACACATATCAAACTTACTAGCAACAAAAGGAACTATGATACAGGTAGTGGTACCGGGACCTATCAAAGCATTCACATAAAAATAAAACCTTTAGCATACCGGTGAAATTATTGAGCACCTAATCCACCACTTGCCTCCCTTAAAGAGCATAGAATCTATTGTACCTTGGAGCACCCCAATGACCTTCCCTTCCTCCTTGGCTAGCATTAGAACCTTTGCCTTGAGGACTAATATCTCTACCCATGGGATGAGCATGAGGACAATCAATAACCTTGTCGCCAAGTTCACCATAACCAAAACAAGCATTCGAATACTCAAACAAGGAACACTATGATTCTTTCCACATGTTGGATATCTAGGCTTTACAACTCCTCCATTACCATATTGGAACCTTTGATTAAGTACATATCATTAGAAAACCTCTTGTTGGAAGCACTGGGTGACCCTTGTCCTTGGAACATGTGGCCTTGAGGAAACTGGCCACCTTTAGAACTTTGGAATCCACCTTCAAAATGGTCCATCTTAGCCTCACCACTCCTCGTTCTCAACTTTTACCTCTCTTGTTGTTCGACATCAGTCATGAGGTGGGACATATCCATATCACCTATCAATAAGGTGGAACGACATTCCTCATTAACCAAGTCAAATACATCCATCACCAACTTTTTCATCCTAGACCTTGGCTCGGCTAACGATTATGGAGCATATTTAGAGAGTTAGTTGAACTTGAGGGCATACTCCCTCACACTCATCGACCCTTGCTTTAGATTCATAAATTCTATTATTTTGGGCTCTCTTAGCTCAAGAGGTATGAACCAGTTGAGAAATGCCACCTTGAACTCCTCCCAAAGAATAGCATCACCGTTCCCCTTCTCCACCTTACATTATGTAAACCATATTTGGGCCACCTATTTGAGTTGGTATGCTGTCAACTCCACTTTCTCCTCTGATCTAAAACCCATAATAGACAACACTTTATACAACTCATCAATAAATTCTTAACGATCTTCATCTACCTTAGACCTGTGGAACTCCGATGGGTTCATCCTAGTAAAATCCCTCACCCTAGAGGCCGGAGTAGGAGCATGAGGCTTGGGACCCTTGGGTTATTTGATTAAACATGACATCGGCTATCATGGTAATAGCATCCCAGAACTCTTCATAAGCTGCTCTCCCATCATGAGGATCTTAAGGAGCGGGAGAAATCGGTTGCTCCTCGGGGGTACGGGCTCTTCTTTCTCTTGGAATAGGCATGATCTAGCATAGCAAAGAACATTTGTTAGGGGAAAGCCTTACCTTAACTTCTATAGCACAACATAGAACATGAAAAAGGAAAATATTTCCTAAGATGCCTCTTAGCCTCTTCCTCATAGTCGTAGTGCACTTCACAACCATTAATAAGACTCTAATCGATGTAGTGTTTTGGATTTCGAGGACTATTAAAAACCTAGTTCTTTGATACTAAGTTTGTCATGACCTAAACCTAGGGCCTAGACGTGACACGATGAATGGGACCCCGAAGGAACCCAAACAAGCCTCTTAGCATATCAATCACAAATCCTTAGTCGCGGAAGCAATTTAAAAAGTATTAAGAGGTAATAAAGAGGGATAAAGGGACTAAGGGAAGTCTTTAATAGCACAAAACATAGAATACTCAAGAGTCAAGATCATAACATAATTACATCAATTGTTCTAACAACACCTCTGAACATAGATTTGAGTGGGGGCCATGACACTTTCTAGGCTCATCCTCATAATATCAAGAGTTCAACATAAAGAAATAGCATTGACAATAGTAGTACATATAGTGTCCCTGAACTTTAGGACTCACCAAAGGCTATCTTCAAGATGTCAAATCTAGCCACGTGGAGGATGATCATAAGGAACTCCTGTTCCTACATGGTAACATCATGTAGGCAAAGAGTATGCGTTGTAACATTTGTATATACAAAGTATGTTGGATGCAATGCAATAAGAGATAGGCAACATAGTAAAAATACATAGTAATAGGCAATAGATAGTCAAAATCTGAATATGGCATGCATGATTAATGCTTGAATTAAAACATGCTTGTAAATCATTCAACTTGTATAGATCATGATACGTAAGTGTTGGAAGAGACCTCAACCGACATAGAATAAGACCAAGCGAGCTACAACTTGGAATCACAATGATCACCTCTCACCTATAAAGAGGTGGTCTACTTGCTTAGGTAAACCATAATTTACGTTATGGGAGCTCAGCTCATTTTGGAGAAGTAACCTTAATTACAGGAGCCCATCCCATTTCAGAAAGGATTTCATGAGAAACTTCGCCTTACGGGAGCCCATCCCATTTCAGAAAGAAATTCAAGAGAGAGTGCACTAAATGTATCCAGTAGTATTGCAAGGATATAACATAGTCCTATAGTGACATATAATTCAAGGACAGAGAGCAAACCCTCCATCCATCGGTGCTAAGCCTAATCCCGCAGAATAATTGAAATAATCATAACTTTAATAACTTATGAGAAACATAGAATCACAACACGAGTAGCTCTTAAACATCCTTAATCTCTAATGGTGAGCCCAACTTCAAAACATAAGAATATATCATCATCAGACGCTATCCTTGCATTACCATCAAAAGGCTCACAAGAGGTATAATCCTTGAGAAAAGGGCTTAGCTTCATATTTGCATAATCAAAGATAATTTAATGAATTTATTACATACTTGATAGCCCATATTCATCATGAAGTAACTTGACTTGTAAAACATATACTTGCATTGAGAATTCTTAACTTGGTATTTCACCAGATACTTGGTGGGCATATATGAGGATATGTTCAAATCATGCAAAATGCAAGATTATAGATCATGAAATAGTGAAATCAATGCATCTTAAAATCATGTAAATCAGCCCACCAACATTATGGTAAACCTCATCATGGATAACTTATAAATCACATCAAAACTTCAGAATAGTTCATAGATTTCATTGCTTGAATCATTTATAGTCTCAATAGATAAAGATTAGCTCATAATATAAGAACAAAATAGATATTCATACATAATCAACAATATTTGACAAAATTCCAACATATTTCATGCTCATAATTCATAATAATATGTACTCATAAGAAATACAACTTGAAATCATGTAATTTTCATAAAATATGAAAATTGAGCTCCATGGGTGAAAGGATCCAATAGATGAAACTCACTTACCTTAGACCATGAATTTGTTGAAATTGAGTTAAGAAATACTTGAAGCTTTGAATGGGATCATGAAATCCATAACTGATTCTTGAGTTTCCTTGAATGCTTATTATGGTTTGGTAGAGGCTTTTGGGAGAATTTGAGAGTGTATTTCGATTGGGAGGAGTAAATTTGATCTTAAGGAATAGCGTTTAGATCTTTAAAAAATATTAAGATAGCATAAGGATCCCCAAATATCAATAGAATTAAATAAATTTATGGAACGCCATTAATAAAATATAATTTGGCAAAAACCCATATATACCCCTACATAGATGAGTTCTACGAAAACGGGCATAACTGCTTCATATGAACTCTACATAAGGTGAAAGTAAGTGCATTGGAAAGCTAAGTCAAAGAAATTTAATTTTGTAGGTTGTGGGTCACAAAGTTCTATGTGTGCTAAGAGATATTCCCCTTTAAAGTTGACCCTCCTACTAGTACTTGTGCAAAACTTAGCCAACAAAAATTTCTTTGAACTTTGCTTGATATAGGGGACCCATGATGGTCTTAAATGACATGAATAAGCTTCACAGATTTGAATGAGAGCTTGAAGCTTGAATGAATTTCTTGATATCCG
>DF359666.1:60547-72150 GCA_000787875.1 Solanum virginianum
CCGAAATGAGTTTGGGAAACTCAAATTTGGACGAAATGTTTGACTAAGTGTTAGAGAGAGTTTTGGGGAATGTCTTGGATGATATGAGATTGAAATATGACTAGGTATATGTATTTTTACATATAGTATGACATAGCCCAAAGACCCCAAGGCCTTAGGTTGAATTTGGAAAAACTGGCTGCCAAAATACACAGTTTCGCGATGGGTTCGCGTTGCGGAACCATCGCACCCTTACTATTTTTCTCAAACTTGGAAAAATCAAATTTTGCTACAGTTGCTCTAAAATTAGGCTTATACCCATTTACCACTCAATTTTCCCTCCTAATCAAGAATATTAAGTCGAATATTTGATATCATGCACGAAGTTTGAGATATATTGAAATTATGGTTATAGGCATTTCCAAGGCACATTGTCTAGCACTTTTTTGGGCATTACAAAAACAACTCAAGTACATTTGTCAGAATCAATCATAGGAAGTGAGGTTTATAGTATAAGCATAAGAAAATCATTATGAGTGGTGAAGTATATTTGCCTGCCAAATATGTTGGACGATCTGTCGAACTGATTCAGCGGCCAAATAGACTATCTCCTTTTTTCACATGTTACAAACTTATAAACAATGTTACTTTTGGTGATGGAGGTGCAAATTCAGCTGATCGGTGGTGGAAAATACCATCATTGAAAGTTATAGAACTCAATTTTGAAACTCAGTTAGAAAAAGTAGCGTGTGTAACATTTCAGTGCATCACCAAGTCCACTTCGATAGACAAAATGACTATTGCCAAAATAGACATGCAAGACTAAGACCCTCTCATTCAAATATGATCAATTTGCACAAAAACGAGGGAGAAGTCAAACACTAAACTACGATCAAAACATCAATACATTCCTTAAGATATATTGCTACCCTCATATTGTTACCATGGATAAAAAATCAACCAAAAGACGACTTACCTTATGAATGACATTACCCAATTTATCATCGGGCAAGTCAAAGTATCTCAAAAGAATTTGGGGTTACTTAGACTTGACCCATAGCCTGCAAAAACAAACAATACAATCAGCATGCATATTCAATTAAATCATTCACATATGCATGGCAGCTTGATAGTATCGAGGTTAGAAACAATACTAAGATGGATTGAATGCTAGAATGCGAAAGCAACAACAAAAAAAAAAGACAAAAACTAATTAAAGATATGGGAAATTCAAAGGAAACATCAAAGAATTTCTAAGAAATTGTTATTCTAAGGCCTTGACAAGATCCAAGTAACAACGTAAAGATTTATGGAAGAAATCTACCGCCTTTACTTGAGAAAATGAATTAAAATGTTAGATTCAGATCTTAATCGCTTTATGAGTAACTAAAGAAAATAATTAGCATGTAAACTAATCATCTTTTAAAGAATACCGAAAAGAAATCAAAGATATCGTAAGAAGAAACTACTCTACACCAAAAACTATGAACTAGTAAAGGTTTAAAGATAAATTCTCAAAGAACAAGTCACAAAGGATCAGTAGTTTTCTCTCAAATATTATTAATATCAATCTAATAGTCCTTAATGAAAGAAAAGAAACTCCTATATATATTATAGGGTCCTTGGACATCAAAGATTCCTTAGTTTAGACCCAAGGAGTATCCAAAATCTAGAAAGAAAATTACAAGGTAAATCTACACTAGAAAGGAAATAAAGTAACCTTAACTAGGAATAGATCTAGTAGTTTTGGAAAGCATTAAATAGTACTAGGATACCTTAAATAGAACAAGGAAAACATTAATAGCCTATATATAAATAAGGAAATAAGGTAAAAACTAACTAGGAAAAGAATATTGATGATTTTGGAAAGTTTGACTAGTCTCCTCTCCAAACATTGGCAGAAAACAACCTTTGTTGTGGCTGATTCTTGGACTCTTCTTGGCCTTATTTGCACCAAATTTAAACTTAAAATACTTCCTCTTAGACTTGAATTTTTGCCATGAAATAATTGTAGCATTTGGATAATTCATCCTTCTTGGGCTTTAGCTCTTTTTCCCTAACAAGACACCTTTGGATCTGCAATTGAAGCCCATTAAGCTTTTCATTAAACTCTTTGATTTAAGATCATGTTATGAGCCTCTTTTGAGCTTCTAAAGCTTCATCCTTATCCTTTAATAGAGTAGAGTGTTGTATGATGCTATCAGTGTTATTATTTGAGATCTTGTTATGGGCCTCCTTTGATCTTTTTCATTAAACTCCTTGGTTTGAGATCTTGTTATGGGTCTCCTTTGATCTTCTAAAGCTTCATCCTTGTCCTTCAATAGACTAGAGCTTCGTATGATGCTATCATTCCCCTCTTATTCAAGAGAATTCATCCTCGAATTCAAATCTGCATCAAAATGGGAAAGATCAGAAACATTAAAAGTAGCACTAACTTGGAACTCACTAGGAAGATCAAGTTTATAACCATTGTCTCCAATCCTTTCAAGGACTTTGTACGAGCCACTTCCTCTAGGATCTACCTTGGTCTTTCTTTTGGAAGGAAATCTTTCATTTCTCATATGCACCCAAACCAAGTCCCCAGGTTTTAAACACAACATATTTTCTTCCTTTATTCCTTCGCAATGCAACTTCCTTATTTTTCTTTTCAATTGCAAGTCTTGTTTGTTCATGAATCTTCTTCATCATGTCAGCCTTCTTTCTACCATCAAGATTAGAAAAATCATTAGTAGGTAAAGGCAGTAAATCAAGAGGGGTAAGGGGGTTGAATCCATATACAACTTCAAAAGGAGTCTTACCAATAGAAGAATGAAAGGTCCTACTATAAGCAAATTCGACATTAGGCAAGTAATCTTCCCAAGAAGTCAACTTTCCTTTAAAAACAACCCTTAACATATTCCGTAAAGTTCTACTGGCCACTTCTGTTTGCCCATCAATTTGTGAGTGACAAAAGGTGGAGAATAGCAATTTAGTCCCTAACTTTCCCTAAAGAATTCTCCAAAAGTGCCTTAAAAACTTGGCATCCCTATCAATAACAATAGCTCTAGGTATGCCATACAATTTAACCACTTCTTTTACAAACAAGTCAGCCACATGAGATGCATCATTTGTCTTTTTACATGGAATAAAATGAGCAATTTTAGAAAATCTATCTACTACCACAAATATACTATCCTTACCACATTTATTCATTGGAAGCCCCAATATGAAGTCCATAGAAATATCAATCCAAGGAGAACTAGAAAAAGGTAAAAGAGAATACAGACCATGCGACAATGTTCTAGACTTAGCTTATTTACATTCAAGACAATGATAACATAGTTTTTCAACATCCTTTCTCATGCTTGGCCAATAAAAATGTTCAGAAAGTATTTTCAAAGTTTTAGGCACTCTAAAATGTGCCATTAACCCTCTACAATGGTATTTCCTAACATATAGTTAACACAAAGAGCAGTTAGGTACAAACAACATATTTTCCTTAAATAGAAATTCATCTTGAAGATTGAATTTCTCAAAAGGACCCAACATACATTAATGAAAAAATTTACCAAAATCAAAATTAGTAGCATAGAGTAACTTGATTTGGTCAAAACCCAACAACTTTGAAGTAAGTGTAAATATCAAAACATACCTTCTTGAGAGCACATCAACAACCACATTCTCCTTTCCTTATTTGTAGGCAATTACATAAGGAAAAGATTCAATAAACTCCACCTATTTAGCATGCCTACGACTAAGTTTACCTTGTCTCTTCAAGTACTTCAATGACTCATGATCAGTCTTGACCACGAGTTCTCAAGGCCACAATAAGTTTACCTTGCCTCTTCAAGTACTTCAATGACTCATGATCAATCTTGACAACGAATTCTCGAGGCCACAAGTAGTGCTGCCATATAGCTAATGCCCTTACTAAGGCATATAACTCTATATCATAAGTTGAGTAGTTCAATGTTGCTCCACTTAGCTTTTTACTAAGGTAGGTAATTGGCTTAGAGTCTTGCATCAAAATAGCACCTATGCCCTTACCAGAGGAATGAAAAGAATTAGAAAAATCAGGTAATTGCGAAAGAGGAGCAGAACATAATTTTTCTTTTAGCAAGTTAAATGCATCATCTTGTTCCTTTCCCCACGAAAAAAATCATATCCTTCTTAATAACTTCTGTTAAGGGAGAAGCAATGGTGCTAATGTCCCTCACAAACCTCCTATAAAAACTAGCAAGTCCATGAAAATTCTGAACTTTAGTTACACTATTTGGTCTAGACCATTCTTTAATTGCTTTAATTTTATCACCATGTACTTCAACTCCCTTAAAACTAACACAAATCCTAAGAAAACTACACGATCAACACAAAAAGTATGCTTTTTTAGATTAGCAAATAAATACTGATTTCGAAAGACTTCAAAAACTTGTTTTAGGTGCTCTAAATGTTCATCCTGATTCTGAGAAAAGATCAAGATGTCATCAAAATACACCACAAAAAATTTTGCATGAAAATCTTTAAAAACATGATTCATTAGCCTCATAAATGTGTTGGGTGCATTTGTTAAACCAAAAGGCATAACTAACCACTTATAAAGTCCATATTTTGTCTTAAAAGCAGTTTTCCATTGATCTCCAAGATTCATACGAATCTGATGATACCCACTTTTAAGATCAATTTTAGAAAAGATTTTGGATCCATATAGTTGATCTAGCAAATCATAAAGACGAGAAATAAGATAGCGATACATTACCATTATCTTGTTAATGGCTATACAATCCACACACATCCTCTATGTTCCATCCTTTTCAGGTACCAATAGAACAGCAATAGAACATGGGCTCATGCTCTCTCGAACAAAACCATTTTTAAGCAATTCTTCAACTTAGCTTTGTAATTACTTGGTCTCTTCAGGACTACTCCTATAGGCAAGCCTACTAGGTAGTTGAGACCAAGGCACAAAGCCTATTTGGTGCTCAATCCCTCTCAAAGGTGGCAACCCCTTTGGAGTATCATCAGGAAAAACATCTTCAAAACTCTGCAAAAGAGAAGAAATACTATTTGGTAAAGAAGGAGTTAGTTCTTCAAAGTTAATCAACACTTCTTTGTAAGTAAGTAGTACTATGGATAGCCCCTCTTTTCTAGTATTCAAACACTCTTTGGCTTTCTCATAAAGACTCTCTGTTTTCTTTTCCTTAGCCTCTTTCCTCTCAACAAAACCTTTTATTTTTCACTCAAACCCTCTTTTACCTCTTTACTTAGTCTGCTTCGCTCTCTCTTTTTCTCGGCCATCTCTCTTTTATTTCTATCTCTTGGACCTTTTCTTTTCCCTCAAGCTCACTTTTTATCTCTCCCCTTTGCTTTCCCATTGTTTCTCTCAATCATTTCTGATCTTCAAACACTTTTGAAGGAGATAATGGTGCAAAAGTAATTTTCTTACCATTATGCAGAAGACTATACCTATTCTTTCTCCCATGATGAGTTGTATCCCTATCATATGGCCAAGGTCGACCAAGTAAACATGAGACGCTTACATTGGGACTACATCATAAAGAATTTCATTTTCATACCTACCAACATTGAATGAAATCATACATTATTTGTTTACTTTTACCTCTCCACTATTATTCAACAATTGGAGCCTATATGGAGTAAAGTGTTTCATGCATGAAATTCCTAGCTTATCTACCAAATATGAACTCATTACATTTGCACAACTTCCCCCATCAGTTATCATAGAATAAGTCCTCTCCTTTATTCCACATCTAGAATGGACCAAATTCTCGCTCCGTCCTTTATCATTACTACTTAAATTAATAGTCATATTTTCTTCTAACTACCTAAATTATACCATCAATGGGCAGTTCTGAATCATCTTCCTTACTTACACCTCCTCCCTTTTCTTCTTCCCCTCACTTTTTCACTCTCATATTCTCCATTCTCCCTAAGTATGATGTCTCTTCTACTTGGACACTCGTGCACCATATGACCTCTCCCATGACATTCATGAAATTGAATAGAACTAGAAGGTTTAGAAGATCTGGGATTGAAGGTTTTACCTCTATCGTCAACTTTACCTTTACCTCTATCTTCTTTAGGTTTATAAGGAGATTTTCCCTCTTCATTTGACCATGACCTCTTAGATATGGAGTTAGGCCTATTTCTCCATGAGTTAAGTGGCTGCTTTTTCTAGATTTGTTTTTTAACTTTAATAGACAAATCAACTAACTCATCTGTAGTTACATAATATTATATCTCTACTACATTAGCTATTTCAAAATTTAAATGATTTAAAAATCTAGCTAGTGTATCTTCTTCTTCCTCCATGCAATTAGCTTGGATCATAGCCATATCCATGCTTTTAAAGTACTCATCCATTGACATGGAACCTTGCTTCAAGTGTTGAAGGCGAGATTGCAGCTCTCTTTTAGAATATGATGCCGCAAACCTCTTCCTCATCACCCTCTTCATCTCTACCCAGGTAGTAATAGGTGGTAGCTCATCTTGCACTCTGTCCCTAGAAAGCTTTATCTACCAAGAATAAGCATAATCAGAAAACACAACAACAACAAGTTTAACTTTCTTACCCCCAGAGTAGTTATGACAATCAAAGATGGCTTTAACTCATCTCTCCCAATCAAGGCACAAGTTTGGGTCCCTTATCCCCTTAAAAGATGGAATCTTCATTTTTATACTACTTATATTATCATCTTCTACTCTACCTCTTTGTCTCCTCTTATCTCTTCTTCCTAAATTAAGTTCACCATCAAAATCATCATTATCATATTCAAGATTTACAAAAGGGACATGCGGTACATTTCTTCTAACTTAGGGTCTAACATTATTGGGTGGTACGATATTATTCTGCCTCCTAATTGCAGCTATGTTCTCATTCTGATTGGTAATCATATTTCTCATCTCTTAAAATTGAAGGTTCCATCTCTAGAATTATTGGTGCATAGCTTCAAGGGTGAAGTCATTCCTTCCTTTGATCTTAGCTTCTAAACGAGCCCTTTCTTCATCACCACCTGAGTTAGAAGTCTTAAAGGAAAATATCAATCACACACTTATTATGGCTTTTACCCTTTATAAAACTCACCCACACTTGCTTTTCCCTCTCAAATAATCTTTGAACAAGAGTACTTTGTAGATTTATAATTAAACCCAAACAAGTATCAAGTTTTTAATAATAAAGTATAGATTTTTGGGGTACAAAAGAAAGTAAAGAACTAATCCTAGAACAAGTAGGGTTTAGTTGAAACAAAACACGAATAAAATGGAACTTACTTAGAATTATATTAGAATAAGAAAAAAATTTCTCATGTCCTCAAAGATTTAGAATACCCACTTCTTAATTCCTTTTTATTTTGATACACTAATGCATGATTTTGAGGGTAAGTAATCGAATTTTTTGGAGAGCATGTTATCTTCTTTTTTAAAAAAACATTTTTTCTGCTCTTTATATTTAAGAAATTCAAAGATTTATGAAGAACAGAATCTTGATAGAATCACTCTGAACTACTTGATAGGATCGAGGTTAGAAACAATACTAAGATGGAGTTAATAATAGAATGTGGAAGCAATAACAAAAAAAAGAAAGATAAAATCTAATTAAAGATATGGAAAATTCAAAGGGAAGATCTAAAAATTTCCAAGAAATTGATATTCTAAGGACTTGACAAGATTTAAGTAACAATATAAAGATTTATGGAAGAAATTTAATGCCTTTACATGATAAAATGAATCAAAACGTTAGATTCGGATCTTGACCGCTTTATGAGTAACTAAAGACAATAATTAGCATGTAAACTAATCACCTTCTAAAGAATACCAAAAAGAAATCAAAGTTATCACAAGAAGAAAGTACTTTGCACCTCAAACTATGAACTAGTAAAGGTTTAAAGATAAATTCTCAAAGAACAAGTAACAATGGTTCAATAGTACACTCTCAAATATTATTACTATCAATCTAATTGTCCTTAATGAAAGAAAAAGAACTCCTATATCTATTATACAGTCCTTGGACATCTAAAACTCCTTAGGTTAGACTAAAGGAGTATGCAAAACCTAGAAAGAAAACTACAAGGTAAATCCTACACTAGAAAGAAAATAAAGTAACCTTAACAACGAATAGACCTAGTAGTTCTGGGAAAGCAGTAAATGGTACTAGGATACCTTAAATAGAAAAAGAAAAATATTAATAACCTATATATAAATAAGGAAATAAGGTAAAAACAAACTAGGAAAAGAATCTTGACAATTTTTGAAAGTTTGACTAGTCTTCTCACAAAACTTAGGCAGAAAGTAACCTTTGTTGTGATGATTCTTGGACTCTTCTTGGCCTTATTTGCACTAAATTTGTACCTAAAATCCTTCCTATTGGACTGGAATTTGGGCCACCAAATAAATGTAGCATTTGGAAAATTCATCTTTCTTGGGCTTTAGCTCTTCTTCCCCAACAAGACACCTTTGGATCTGCAATTGAAGCTCATTGAGCTTTTCTTTAAACTCATTGGTTTGAGATCTTTTTATGGGCCTCCTTTGTCATTTTTCATTGAACTCCTTGTTTGAGATCTTGTTATGGGCCTCCTTTGATCTTTAATTGCTTCATCCTTTTCATCCTTTTCCTTCAATGGAGTAGAGCTTTATATGATGCTATCATAGTTACTCAACAACAAGCACTTTAATATTAATCATAATCTATATTTGGACAATACACCAAATAATTCAATGGTTGGGCAACATTTTCATCAACTCTAGCCCTAGCCCACAACACATGCACACTTAATTTCACTATTTCTCAAGAGAATCAAAATCTAAAATAAACTAAGTACAAATAAAGCATAGGTTTATAAAATGATTATAACACATCACCCACATGATTTTTGACAAGATTTAAACCACAATCTTTGATTATCAACCTCACAAAACCCTAAATATGCCTTTATCATTATCATATTTCTCAAAATTAAAACAAAAAGCCAAAGACATACCTTAATGATGAAGCACCATGAATGAGAAGTTCCAAAAGTTATTCTTATTGATAGAATGCACTTAATCCAAAGAAAAGTTCTAGGAAAGAACTATAGGGAAGGTTGGCTTGCAAAGGAAGTGAAAATGAGGCAATATGGAGAGTGAAAAGCCAAGGCATTTGAAAATCCTTTAATAAGTATGTCAGGCATGAGGATTCAGCAATGTCGATTCACTCTACCAAACACATTCGGTGGTATGTCAAATGTATTAGTGACTGCCTTTTTGACCACAACCAAACCTTTTCTTCAGCCTCAAAAGATGGTGAAATTGACCATCATCTATCATATTTGGTGATCCACCAAATTGCAAATTTGACCGTCTAATTTGAGAAAACCTCAAGAGTCATCAAATGAATCAAAATGTGATCAAATTAGCAATCGCCATCTCAACTCAGTGATCTACTAATCTGACCAATCGTGTCACTCTTTAGATTTCATTTTAATCTCTCCCCTTTTATGTACCAGCACATGAAACATCCATTATTTAAAAGATAAACTTACCAAACATCCTTGAGTTGCCTCCCAATTAGCGCCATAGTTAACGTCGTGGCATGAGGTAACTCTTCCAATCTTCAAGTCACCCATGATTGATCAATCACCGAAACCACTCGTGGGACTTTTGTATGCTTCATTGTCTTGAAAATATTGAACACCACCTTCTCTTTTTTCACCCTAAATCTCAATTCTCCCCTTTCCATGTCAACCAAGGCCCTTTTTGGTAGCCAAGAAAGACCTAACTATGATAATGGTAATATAAATGTCCACCTCAGAATCAAAAATCCTAAAGTCGGCTAGTAGTATGAACTTGTCCACCTTCACTAAGATATCGTGTAAAATCTTAATTAGCTTTTTGATGGACCAGTCGACCATGAGTAAATGCATCATTATTGGTCAAGGGGTGTTCAGCCCCAACTCTTCAAAGATAACTAATGGCATATGATTTATGATTGTGCCTAAATGACATAGTGCTTTGCTAATCTTGCAAGCTCCGATGGTGCAAGGACAAGATAATCTTTTTTGGCAACCAAGTTATTCCTTAGGATTGCACTGCAATTATGAGACACTTCAATTCCTCATGCTCTAAGGTTATTTTCTGAAACACAAACTCCTTCATAAACTTCGCATACCTTGGTATTTTAGTTATTGCCTCAAATAATGGGACATTGATGGACAGAGAATTGAAAATAGAAAGGAATTTTTGAAATTCGGTATCCTTTGCTTTATTTTTCAATCTTTGAGGGAATGGAGGATAGATCATCACTTGTGGATCCTTTATTTGCACAACTCAATATACATTCTTGGGGAATGCTCTTTTAGCATTGTTTGCATCACCCCTAACTTTCTCTTTTTCACTATTCTTGGATTTGTCAAGAGTCTCACTTCCTTTATTCACAACTACATCATCATTATCATTCTCTACACCTTCATCGTCTTCTACTTCTTCTTCACCTTTCTCAATAGAAAGTGTAGGCACAATAGCTTCAACAACTTTTCCACTACTACTACTAAAAAATAAAAAAAGTGATAGCAATGTCGTCCATCACGTTTTTGGTGAAAAACAATGCAGTCACTTCCATTGCTTTTTTACTCGTCACATTTTTAAAAAGCTATGGACTGTGTCACTTAAAATTGACAGACGACGTTACAAATTTTTAAAAAGAATTATTCAAAAGTGATAGACAATGATGCATTATTTAATTCTTTAGATTTTTTAATATTTGTGATGGACAATGTCGTAGTTTTAAAAATAAAATATTTTCTTAAAAGTAAAACCTATGGACCAGTGATGTACTCCATCACTTTTCTGGAATTTTTAAAAAACAAATCAGAAAAGCATTGGACTAGGGGACTTTATTCGTCACTGTTTTGGTTTTTTTTAAAATTATTTACAGTTTCTGATGCCCATCTGCATTAAAATTTAAGTTTAATGTAATTCAACACAACGCAATACAAGACAATCAACAATAACTAAAACATACACAATACAAAATACTAAGCATAATTAAACATTAAAACCAAAGAAGATCATAATTTACAAAGTTTTATTTTATTTCAAAGTTTAGCAAAATTTCCAAGTTGTCCATATCTTAAAAAGAAGGGAACTACAGACTATTTTCAACAAAACTATTTGTATTCTCGTTAGAATAATCAGAAGTAGGTAAAGGCCGACGGACTAGGTTGATCACTTGTTCTTTGAGATGTTCATATTATCGACTCATTCTATTTTGCTGCTCAACCCTTCATGTTTCAGAATCAACCAATGCACGTGTAAGTTGAGCAATTTGTTGAGACATAAGAGCTATATGAACCTCATCAATAGCCTCAGTTTGATGTGATGATCTAATATCTCGTAAATCACATTATAGTCATTGTAGCTCATTCTGGGAGACCATTTCATAAAATCTGCCCTTATAGCTCCATTCTGCGACCTTTTCCATTAAAATATGATTGGTCAGCTCAAGTGTTAGCTGGACTGAGTACCAAGCTCATGTATTTATCACTCATACTCATACTGCATATCAAAATAATAGTTAGACTCAATATGTATATTAAAGTTAAAGTTATAATCAAAATAAATTATGCATTACATATATATTTATATATATATAT